>ARYC01009801.1:0-19248 GCA_000711775.1 Oxytricha trifallax | reverse complement strand
TTAATATTGAGCTATCTTAAGACTATTAAATTATGTAAAAATTATTAATTATCAAACTTGCTAATGCAGAGCTCCTTCATAACAGACTCACGAGGATAAATTCTCACTGGAACTTAAGTGCTACAAATCATGGATCAGTCACTTGAGCAATACACAATCGTCTTTGATTCAACTTGCCTTTCACACTATCAGAACCATATAAATCTAAAGTCTATTCCTGGGTGACAACTAAGAGCTAATATAATTTGTGATCGAATTCATGAACCTCAGGTACAGACCTGCTTAAACATAAGAGATGGGTTGAGCAATGCATTGCAAGCTTGAACAAGCTTAGAATTATTATGTTTGATTAATTGCAACTGTTAAGCAATATAATATGCAAAAAGAGGTTCATGCAACCTCGCAATTGATGCTTTATTATTAATAAGTTATTATTTTATAATCAAAAATTAAATCAAAGAATGAAGTAAGCAAAACAACGAAGCAGCACTGCTTCACTTTCATGCATTAATCTAAAGCACCTGGTGGATACATCGTAGAAATATATCAGGCAAGTAATTTAGCAATGTTGATGCATTCGCAAAGTGTAGGTGATCGACGAGCGATTCAAGCGCACATTCAAGTTTTAAGTTGATCGTCCGCAAGAGGCTTCAAGAATTATGATTTATAATAGGAAATTGATAAATTTAATCAAAAACTTAATATATTAAAAAGTATTCGTATAGATCAGAAGCAGGTGGACCAACAGCACTCACATAAAATGTAAGTTACAAAAAGTATATCTTAAATTTTTTTTTTATAGTGGTCCTGCCTGGTAAGACTTCTGGTGCCACAAGGTCGGTGCTTCGCAGGGACACACAGAGAGGGGAAAAATAAACTGTAAAAATGCATGAAGAAGAGGACGATGACGATGATGAAGAAGACAAGATGTTTTTTTAGATATTTCCATTTTTGTTATTTATAATAAGTATTCTGATCAAATCAAATTAAATTATTAATTCACTATATTTTTCAAATTATAAATCAAGAATGTTGTAATTTTGGAGGTTGCAGAGAATGAACCAGTAGTTGCTGTACCCTATAAATGGTGCGGATATCACAACGTATGGATTTATCCATTCAAGAAGGAAGACCCATAAATGCACTAAGTGTATATACTTCTTGATCCTGAAGATTCTTCTGATGTTGGTTCTTCAGCTTTGATAATGACAGTCTAATTCAAGTAGAGTAAGTCATTTATTTCAAACTATTGCTAATGCGCAATTATTAGCTAAATCAAGGGAGAATACAGAAAGACTGTGAATAAGTATGATGAAGAAGTTAGAAACCAGTTAACATCGCAAGAAATGCCAGAACCTTAAGAATTCGTTGGAGCAGTAACTTTCGCTGTGTGATTAAGTTGAATAAATAATTTTTAAAGCAGTTAAGTTGCACTGGTGATTAAGCCCTTTATACCCTACACTTTGCTAAATTACCCAAGTATTTACTAATTATGCTTTAAAGCGCTAATTTTAATTTTACTAAGTTAAACAAAATTGTCTTTATTAGCCAAAGTAGCAATTGCACTTTAAGAGTGTTATATAATTACATTTTAATGTTTAGTAATTTATAATTTAAAACCAATGCTTTTACAGCTATTAAAACCTCTCTATGATTAACACTCTGCTAATTCACACATTTTTCACTCAAACTAATTTAGATTATCAAATAAATTAAATCTTCTTAGCTCCCTAACCTAACATCTAAAACTATATATTTAGTTTATTTGCAACTACAGTTGATTATCTAACAATCATCTCCATTTTAATTATTTGTTTCAAGGCTAACTTAATAATAAGATAAATAATAAATTGAAACTAACTAGCTATTATAAGACCTAAAAACTATGCTTGGTAACCTATGTCACTCACAAAAGAAGATTTTAAATTTCCTTGTATCTCTAAAAATTACTTCCCTAAGATTATTTGAGATTTGGATAATGACTTCACTTTAATATGATTATGTCCTATAAAATGAGTTAATAAAAATAATTGAGGTTTTATTAAATAGATTTGATCCCTAAAGCTCTCTAATGAATGCGCGCATTATATTCTACTGATTTCCTATAATTAAAAAAAGATTTAAATAAATTACTTAGCCTAATATTTTGTTTCCTCTGTTTCTGAATGCTGATTCTCTGATTCTGACTACTGATTCTCTGATTTTTAATTCTCCTAAAAGACTTACCATTTTTTAAAAGATTAGACAATCAGGATGAGTTTCTTCGTGCTTCCCCTTGGTACACATCAGTGAATCAAAGCTTCCAATATCAATTGATTCAAAGATGTGAAGGTTGGCTACTGCTCAGCTAGCGTCTTCCAGTACCCACTAGTGAGAGGGATCTCCGAGTAAGAACGAGTAAAATCTTCCAATATATTTTAAGCCTTCTTACCCCTCAATCCGATCGAAAAAAAGCTTCCATTATCTTTTAGTGACCACCCGAAACTCATCCTAAATTTATTATTACACTGCCTCGCTTAAGTAGGGTTTGCACCACCACCATTCATTCCAATATTCAGGTGGTTGGAAGCAGTGCTTTAACATTATTAAGATATTGATTTTGATTCAGTCAAGTTTTGATTTTGATTTTTTTATTCTACACTTTATTGCTACACCATTATTGATTTTGCTTCTTATTAAATGGCTTTAGTAGCTACAATTTAAAGCTTCTGCTGATCTCGGTATATTCAAACCTGTACTGCTTAATTTACTATCTAATTATTTCCCTTTGATTGTTGAGATCTAAATTTTAGATTACTTGTGAAATTTAGGGCATGAACTTTTATAAATTATAGCGATAATTAAAAATCCATAGAATTTTCAAGAAGAGTATTACATCATATACTGAGCCTTAATGCTCTACATTTTTAAAAGAGCACTTTAGCTTTACTTAGATTAAATGATAGACAAGCTTGTTAGTTTAAGCTTGCAGTACTAATTTTTAACAGTAACTCAATGTCAAAATTTTTTAAAACCAGAGAGATTTTCAAAAAGCTTATAAAATAGAGACTTTACTCTTTAATGGAGGGTATCCAACCATATGCTGCTGCTGGACCCTAATGCTCCGAGTAGAAAGAGCATGTTAGATTTAGGGAGTGTAAAAGTTAGGAAGTAGTCAAAAGTTGAGGCAGCAGAAATACAAGAGGAAAAGTTTGATTTTCTGCACAAATTTGCGTTTTTTTAATGTGATAATGAATTATGAAATTCGCTGGCTTAAATAGGCCTGGAACTATACAATCTGGAGTCATACAGCTGGATTCATACAACTGGAGCTGTACAACTTGGATTCTTACAACCTAAGGTTGAGTCTTGCATATTTTGTCTCTAATGCAGCTATACAACTTTATGTTGAGCAATTAACATACTCAGCGATTTCTTAATACACTTTTGCATGAATTTTTGAGATATCTTCAGGATATCTTCCTGGAACCATACAACCTGGAGATATCTCGGATATCTTCATCTGGAACCATACAACCTTAGAGTGGATTCTTACAACTTAGCATCTCTAATTCGACTAAACCACCTCAAATAGAACTCTATAATGTTACTATACTCTATTGCATTGATTGGAGGTGTTATGGAGGTATAGTGATTAGAAGGGGTAAGAAATGACAATTTTGACTTTAGAGAGGTTTTTGACTTCTTAACCATATTATTGCTAAGAATTTAGGTCTATTCTAAAACTAAAGACCAATTGACTTAACATACCCAACTATCACCTAATCATGCCAAACCCATCCAAATCATCATTAATCGTACCAGAGGCATCGAAAACATTCATTAGAGTTGAAGTCAGAGCTCTTAGGCAAAAATCGATGTTTCAAGATAGATGCTCAAACTGTTGGTTTGAAAGCTGTTATAAACTGTCATGAAATACTAAGAATTTTTGAAGTTTGGCCTCTTTTATTCTAACCCATATACTTCAGATCAGCTTGTATTTGCATTTATATATGCATCACTGTTGTGTTGTATCATATCAATGAAGTAAGGCTCGCCAATCATAAAGTAGGCAGAGCTATAAGCAATATTCTCGAAAATTTTCATGAGCCTTGAAATTGGAGATATCTTCAGGATATCTTCCTGGAACCATACAACCTAAGGGTGGAACCATACAACCTTAAACCCAAAAATTTGATGAAATTCTCAGAGTATGTAAAATTTATGCATGATATAAGTGCATATGAATATTACAATCGATTGCTGCATTATTTAGTGATTGACTAGAATGCAATTGCAAAGTAGAATAGAATAGTGAATTAGATTAAAGAGTATAGTGCAAGAGATTAGGTTGTGAATGTATTAGGGAAGGGATTATTAATAGTTTGCTAATTAGTCACTGACTGTTGTTTAAGAACGCGATTTCATCCTTAAGGTGCATGATATGTCTTGGGTAGTCTGCTTCAATCATGCCTAAGAGTTCATTAGCAACATCTTTGATAGTGATCTTGCCAGACCAGAGTTGTTGCACTTAGCCATAGTCTTTGAATTGATTTCCATACGCTGGAGCTGTCTTCTCTTCATCAGAAAGAAATTCGTCTTTACAAACCTTCAGAATCAATTTGTTTTGACTTTGCTTTAGCACTAAGTAGAGAATGAATGCAACTGGTTTATTTAAATATTCTTTGGACTGGTGTATTGATTTGTCGTCTCTGGCTGCTTCTGCACTTCATTGGAAACTACACTAAAGCCACTCCAAGGTTTAAAGTGCCGATCCTTTTTGAAAGCATAATCTAATCCAGCAATCAAAACTTTCATATTGAAGGAAGATGGCCCAACTAGATATCTCATTATGTTTTGATGAGGAGCGAATATACCTCGCTACATTAGTTCCAGATTTGCAATACATACTCCTATAGCTATCCTTAATCTATAAACATGCTTGAGCTTTGATGAGTTCATCAGGAATTTGCCAAGAGGGTAGAATTTCTAGTTTATTCTGAAGCTTTAAATAAATAAACTTTCATCACTGTCAAAGAAAAGATTTTGGCAAGGCAGAATGAACTTGGCGTCTCTATGGTCTTTTAATAAGTTGAATTCGTGATTCGCTCTATTCTTAGCGTGCTGCCTAAATAAAGTTTCAGCCAACTGTATGATTTATCGTTTTGCATATCGTTCATTTGGAAGACTATCTCTTTGGTTGTTTGCACATACATTATCTAGATATTTTCAAACCCCAAGAAGTTCAAGAGCTTTGCAAGAGTCTTCACGTAATCGTCTTCATCGTCTTTGAATGATAAGTTACCCTGTTTTATGATTTGGTTCATTTAGTTGTAATACTGAAAGTATGAAGCTGTACTATTATTATTCAGCAGGTCTTAGCGCTCAACACCAATATAACTCAAGTTTGACTCAGAGTTTATCTTAAATATAAAACTTTTGCATTATCAATCCAAGGTTCAGAATTTGACTTTACTGATTGCGATCCATGGTCTTGCTTGCTATTCTTTGCTGATTGTACCTTCTGTGGTGTTATCACGCAATCAACTTCTGAATAAATCTCAAATCGAATACATCTAAATTATTATTGCTGCTGCTACTGCTACTGATGCTGCTTCTAACACTACTACTGCTGATTGAGTCTGCTTAAGACATCAACTTTTTCATTTCTTCGTCATATTTATTATTCTAGCTTGCAATTAATGCTTGCGCATTAAGCATGCTTATCATTGCCAAAAGTGTTTATTTTATGATTAATCTACCATTATAAACCTCTGCCTGTTTAGTTATTATTTTAAAATCAATCGAAATCATATAAATCACACTTTGAGATTAATTAGTATATTATATATTAAAAATTATCAGATATCAATTTTAATGGCATTGACGAAGAGTTGTTCGCATATCTGAGGAGTTTGTCTTGCAATGCTATCGCTGTCTATCAATTCATGCACTAATCTGAGATCTCTGAGATACTTGTTCTACCTACCATTCAAGATTCTACTTCAATAGTGTTGACTGCGCTCCAATCAACTTCTGCAAGAACTGCAAACAATTTGCAATGATTTCATAAATTTCAACTCCTCTGATTAATGCAACACTTAAAGATAAAATCAAGAAAATTCTATTGATGATTAGATGCTTCAGTAGTTGATTATGCTTTGCAATAGAGCTAATGATAAATTATCTAAACTCCTGGGGTTATTCACTGGAATGCGAATGGATTCGTGAGAGTTATCAGAGGTGTTAACAATATCCCTATATATTATGTAAACGCAATGCACAATGATCCTATCTAATAGCTTTGTGAGAGGTGGTAAAATACACTCCTCTCTACCTTGCATACAATATTCCTCAATACCTTAACCCTTTATATCCAAACAGAGTAAGTATATCAACTGAATCATTTATTTAGATAACATACTTTAAAATCAATCCAGCTAATGAAGTATTTAGTCTTGAATTTTAATTTATCCTCATCTATTTTTTGCAAGTATTGCTAATCAACCAATGGATATAGAATTTGTTGATATTTTAATGAGCATGCATTAATAGAAAGCTAGAATAATAAATGTGACGAAGAAATGAAAAAGTCGATGTCTATAGCAGACTCAATTAGCAGTAGTAGTATTAGAAGCAGCATCAGTAGCAGTAGCAGCAATAATAATTTAGATGTATTCGATTTGAGATTTATTCAGAAGTTGATTGCGTGATAACACCACAGAAGGTACAATCAGCAAAGAATAGCAAGCAAGACCATGGATCGCAATCAGTAAAGTCAAATTCTGAACCTTGGATTGATAATGCAAAAGTTTTAAATTTAAGACTAAACTCTGAGTCAAACTTGAGTTATATTGGTGTTGGGCGCTAAGACCTGCTGAATAGTAATAGTACAGCTTCATACTTTCAGTATTACAACTAAATGAACCAGATCATAAAACAGGGTATCTTATCATTCAAAGACGATGAAGACGATTACGTGAAGACTCTTGCAAAGTTCTTGAACTTCTTGGGGTTTGAAAATATCTAGATAATGTATGTGCAAACAACCAAAGAGATAGTCTTCCAAATGAAGGATATGCAAAACGGTTAATCATACAGTTGGCTGAAACTTTATTTAGGCAGCACGCTAAGAATAGAGCGAATCACGAATTCAACTTATTAAAAGACCATAGAGACGCCAAGTTCATTCTGCCTTGCCAAAATCTTTTCTTTGACAGTGATGAAAGTTTATTTATTTAAAGCTTCAGAATAAACTAGAAATTCTACCCTCTTGGCAAATTCCTGATGAACTCATCAAAGCTCAAGCATGTTTATAGATTAAGGATAGCTATAGGAGTATGTATTGCAAATCTGGAACTAATGTAGCGAGGTATATTCGCTCCTCATCAAAACATAATGAGATATCTAGTTGGGCCATCTTCCTTCAATATGAAAGTTTTGATTGCTGGATTAGATTATGCTTTCAAAAAGGATCGGCACTTTAAACCTTGGAGTGGCTTTAGTGTAGTTTCCAATGAAGTGCAGCAAGCAGCCAGAGACGACAAATCAATACACCAGTCTAAAGAATATTTAAATAAACCAGTTGCTTTCATTCTCTACTTAGTGCTAAAGCCAAGTTAAAACAAATTGATTCTGAAGGTTTGTAAAGACGAATTTCTTTCTGATGAAGAGAAGACAGCTCCAGCGTATGGAAATCAATTCAAAGGCTCTGGCTAAGTGCAACGACTCTGGTCTGGCAAGATCACTATCAAAGATGTTGCTAATGAACTTTTAGGCATGATTGAAGCAGACTACCCAAGACATATCATGCACCTTAAGGATGAAATCGCGTTCTTAAACAACTGTCAGTGACTAATTCGCAAACTATTAATAATCCCTTCCCTAATACATTCACAACCTAATCTCTTGCACTATACTCTTTAATCTAATTTACTATTCTATTCTACTTTGCAATTGCATTCTAGTCAATCACTAAATAATGCAGCAATCGATTGTAATATTCATATGCACTTATATCATGCATAAATTTTACATACTCTGAGAATTTCATCAAATTTTTGGGTTTAAGGTTGTATGGTTCCACCCTTAGGTTGTATGGTTCCAGGAAGATATCCTGAAGATATCTCCAATTTCAAGGCTCATGAAAATTTTCGAGAATATTGCTTATAGCTCTGCCTACTTTATGATTGGCGAGCCTTACTTCATTGATATGATACAACACAACAGTGATGCATATATAAATGCAAATACAAGCTGATCTGAAGTATATGGGTTAGAATATAAGAGGCCAAACTTCAAAAATTCTTAGTATTTCATGACATTTAATAACAGCTTTCAAACCAACAGTTTGAGTATCTATCTTGAAACATCGATTTTTGCCTAAGAGCTCTGACTTCAACTCTAATGATGTTTTCGATGCCTCTGGTACGATTAATGATGATTTGGATGGGTTTGGCATGATTAGGTGATAGTTGGGTATGTTAAGTCAATTGGTCTTTAGTTTTAGAATAGACCTAAATTCTTAGCAATAATATGGTTAAGAAGTCAAAAACCTCTCTAAAGTCAAAATTGTCATTTCTTACCCCTTCTAATCACTATACCTCCATAACACCTCCAATCAATGCAATAGAGTATAGTAACATTATAGAGTTCTATTTGAGGTGGTTTAGTCGAATTAGAGATGCTAAGTTGTAAGAATCCACTCTAAGGTTGTATGGTTCCAGATGAAGATATCCTGAAGATATCTCCAGGTTGTATGGTTCCAGGAAGATATCCTGAAGATATCTCAAAAATTCATGCAAAAGTGTATTAAGAAATCGCTGCGTATGTTAATTGCTCAACATAAAGTTGTATAGCTGCATTAGATACAAAATATGCAAGACTCAATCTTAGGTTGTAAGAATCCAAGTTGTACAGCTCCAGTTGTATGAATCCAGCTGTATGACTCCAGATTGTATGGTTCCAGGCCTATTTAAGCCAGCGAATTTCATAATTCATTATCACATTAAAAAAACGCAAATTTGTGCAGAAAATCAAACTTTTCCTCTTGTATTTCTGCTGCCTCAACTTTTGACTACTTCCTAACTTTTACACTCCCTAAATCTAACATGCTCTTTCTACTCGGAGCATTAGGGTCCAGCAGCAGCATATGGTTGGATACCCTCCATTAAAGAGTAAAGTCTCTATTTTATAAGCTTTTTGAAAATCTCTCTGGTTTTAAAAAATTTTGACATTGAGTTACTGTTAAAAATTAGTACTGCAAGCTTAAACTAACAAGCTTGTCTATCATTTAATCTAAGTAAAGCTAAAGTGCTCTTTTAAAAATGTAGAGCATTAAGGCTCAGTATATGATGTAATACTCTTCTTGAAAATTCTATGGATTTTTAATTATCGCTATAATTTATAAAAGTTCATGCCCTAAATTTCACAAGTAATCTAAAATTTAGATCTCAACAATCAAAGGGAAATAATTAGATAGTAAATTAAGCAGTACAGGTTTGAATATACCGAGATCAGCAGAAGCTTTAAATTGTAGCTACTAAAGCCATTTAATGCGAAGGAAAATCAATAATGTTGTAGCAATAAAGTGTAGAATAAAAAAATCAAAATCAAAACTTGACTTAATCAAAATCAATATCTTAGTAATGTTAAATCACTGCTTGCCAACCACCTGAATATTGGAATGATTGGTGGTGTTGCAAACCCTACTTAAGCGAGGCAGTGTCATAATTAATTTAGGATGAGTTTCGGGTGGTCACTAAAAGATAATGGAAGCTTTTTTTCGATCGGATTGAGGGGTAAGGAGGCTTAAAATATATTGGAAGATTTTACTCGTTCTTACTCGGAGATCCCTCTCACTAGTGGGTACTGGAAGACGCTAGCTGAGCAGTAGCCAACCTTCACATCTTTGAATCAATTGATATTGGAAGCTTTGATTCACTGATGTGTACCAAGGGGAAGCACGAAGAAACTCATCCTGATTGTCTAATCTTTTAAAAAATGGTAAGTCTTTTAGGAGAATTAAAAATCAGAGAATCAGTAGTCAGAATCAGAGAATCAGCATTCAGAAACAGAGGAAACAAAATATTAGGCTAAGTAATTTATTTAAATCTTTTTTTAATTATAGGAAATCAGTAGAATATAATGCGCGCATTCATTAGAGAGCTTTAGGGATCAAATCTATTTAATAAAACCTCAATTATTTTTATTAACTCATTTTATAGGACATAATCATATTAAAGTGAAGTCATTATCCAAATCTCAAATAATCTTAGGGAAGTAATTTTTAGAGATACAAGGAAATTTAAAATCTTCTTTTGTGAGTGACATAGGTTACCAAGCATAGTTTTTAGGTCTTATAATAGCTAGTTAGTTTCAATTTATTATTTATCTTATTATTAAGTTAGCCTTGAAACAAATAATTAAAATGGAGATGATTGTTAGATAATCAACTGTAGTTGCAAATAAACTAAATATATAGTTTTAGATGTTAGGTTAGGGAGCTAAGAAGATTTAATTTATTTGATAATCTAAATTAGTTTGAGTGAAAAATGTGTGAATTAGCAGAGTGTTAATCATAGAGAGGTTTTAATAGCTGTAAAAGCATTGGTTTTAAATTATAAATTACTAAACATTAAAATGTAATTATATAACACTCTTAAAGTGCAATTGCTACTTTGGCTAATAAAGACAATTTTGTTTAACTTAGTAAAATTAAAATTAGCGCTTTAAAGCATAATTAGTAAATACTTGGGTAATTTAGCAAAGTGTAGGGTATAAAGGGCTTAATCACCAGTGCAACTTAACTGCTTTAAAAATTATTTATTCAACTTAATCACACAGCGAAAGTTACTGCTCCAACGAATTCTTAAGGTTCTGGCATTTCTTGCGAAGTCAACTGCTTTCTAACTTCTTCATCATACTTATTTATAGTATTTCTGTATTCTCCCTTGATTTAGCTATAAATTGCGCGTT
This sequence comes from Oxytricha trifallax, assembly GCA_000711775.1. Taxonomy (NCBI): domain Eukaryota; phylum Ciliophora; class Spirotrichea; order Sporadotrichida; family Oxytrichidae; genus Oxytricha; species Oxytricha trifallax. The sequence continues at coordinate 8,292 of ARYC01009801.1, read as the reverse complement.
AGCATTAATTTCAAATTAAAGACTTACTCTACTTGAATTAGACTGTCATTATCAAAGCTGAAGAACCAACCATCAGAAGAATCTTCAGGATCAAGAAGTATATACACTTAGTGCATGTATGGGTCTTCCTTCTTGAATGGATAAATCCATACGTTGTGATATCCGCACCACTTATAGGTTACAGCAACAACTGGTTCGCTCTCTGCAACCTCCAAAATTACAACATTCTTGAAGCCTCTTTGCGGATCAACTTAAAACTTGAATGTGCGCTTGAATCGCTCGTCGATCACCTATACTTTGCGAATGCATCAACATTGATTAATTACTTGCCTTATATATTTCTACGATGTATCCACCAGGTGCTTTAGATGAATGCATGAAAGTGAAGCAGTGCTGCTTCGTAGTTTTGCTTGACTTCATTCTTTGATTTAATTTTTGATTATAAAATAATAACTTATTAATAATAAAGCATCAATTGCGAGGTTGCATGAACCTCTTTTTGCATATTATATTGCTTAACAGTTGCAATTAATCAAACATAATAATTCTAAGCTTGTTTAGGTTTGCAATGCATTGCTCAACCCATCTCTTATGTTTAAGCAGGTCTGTACCTGAAGTTCATGATTTCGATCACAAATTATATTAGCTCTTAGTTGTCACCTAGGAATAGACTTTAGATTTATATGGTTCTGATAGTGTGAAAGGCAAGCTGAATGTCAAAGACGATTGTGTATTTGATAAAAATTGTTAAAATTTCCAGAATTAAATGAATAATCAAGAATTTATACACGCTATTTTATTAGTAATTTTATTTAATTATATTAAAATGGCACGTATCTCGAAATCGATGAAATTTTGAGATACGTGCCAAATAAATCGAATTAACTAATTAAGTTCAAACTAAGTCTATATAAATGAAATTATGTTTTAAAAATATTAAAGTTCATATTATTAACTAATAAGTAATTTATAATAATGTTAATTAATTAATTATGTAAACTAAAGCATTTCAAAATTCTTAATATAGAATAATTATTTAATATGTTAAGCAGGCATAAATTAAAAAATTATAATATGAACTTTAATAAAAGAGTAAAATCAATTGTATAAGGTAAATTGATAAAATTTAATTAAAAATGAGAATTATAGCTTAACATTAAAATCTATTTAATCTAGCAATTTTTTAAAATGACAGTATATCAAGGGAATCGAACCCCATATCATTAGGCAGCAATACCTTAGTTTTACCATCAGGACTATTGGCTTATATTACAGTTCTAAAGTCTAATCATTCTTTTAAATATGTTTTCTAGAATTTTATTTACCCATAATTAATTCAATTCTCTATCTTTGAAGAAATCATCTAAACTATAGAAGAAAGACTCTTAACTTATTTGAAAATACAAAAGGGAATTCTTAAATCATACAGAAGAAAGGCTTTAGTAGAAAGCTGAAATTTTAATACTGAGAATAAACTACTTTAATAATTTTAGAGAAAATGTTGGTTTTTCAATACCAGAGGAACAATGTGCGATAGAGAAGAAGGTAAAATATTAAAAATACTGAGATATTCTAAATAAATAAAGTTTAATATTAGAAATAGATTATATTATAATTCACTTCTTTGATTAAACAGTATATATTGAACTAATTACAATTGAATTTGATTTATTTCTTTTTAATAATTTATAACCACGATTCATTAAATAAATACTCATGGGGTTTTATTTTTAAAACATAATTTCATTTATATAGACTTAGTTTGAACTTAATTAATTAATTCAATTTATTTGGCACGTATCTCAAAATTTCATCGATTTCGAGATACGTGCCATTTTAATATATTTAAATAAAATTACTAATAAGATAGCGTGTATAAATTCTTGATTATTCATTTAATTCTGGAAATTTTAACAATTTTTATCAATTGCTCAAGTGACTGATCCATGATTTGTAGCACTTAAGTTCCAGTGAGAACTTATCCTCGCGAATCTGTTATGAATGAGCGCTGCATTCAAAACCCCAAAACCCCTTAATGAGGTTTATAAGTGCTTTGATTTGTAGGGAATTTGTTAGGGGTTGGGGTTATTAATTAAATTCGAGACTAAAATTACAAGCTTTTGGGGTCTATTTATGATGAAGAGTATATAGATTTAGTGTTTAAACTGCGTTATGGATGTGATATGTATAGTGAATAACTCAAACCAGTACTGAACTATAAGTCTATTGCACTGCTCTTAAAGCGTAGTCCCTCAACTGTTCGTTCTCACTGCTTGAAAGCTGTGTAATTAAAGCAATAATAGCTGAATTCTTAGCCTAAGAGGAAGTCTAAGTTTCTATAGAAGCATATTGACTATCTTATTAATGAAAAAACTTTGAAGTATTGGGCTCACTTCTCTCTCAACTAACGAGCTATTATGTTTCACCGCCAGTTCTCTGACTGAGTTGAAGATCTCTGCATAATCTGTTGCAAACATTTATAAACGAAACGGTATCTCTTACAAAGGTGTAAATCGTATCAAGAGAGTAATTGATTTCACTCTGCCATTTTACAACAACAACTTAAATTATATTTATAATTAAATGCAGAGAGCCTAATAGAATAATATTAAGTTTATTCATGCTGACGAGGCTGTGTTTACATTCAACACTTTCATCTAGAAGTCTTGGTATAAGAGGCATAGCAACATAGAAGTATATGACTAGAAAGTCAAGGTATAAACAATGGCAATTCTTGGAGGTATTAGCGAGGATGCTGGTTTAGAACCTTATCTTATTCATCCTCGCTCTATTAAGACAGAGCAGTATATTAAGTTCTTAGAGCAGCTGAGGGAGTAGTACTCTGAATACGAGATTATTCTATTCGTTGATAGTCTTTCTGTTCATAAGACTAAAGAAACAAGGAAGAGTTATGAGCAACTTAGAATAACGCTAGTGTTCAACGTACTTACAGTCCATAGTTTAATGGAATTTAGTTCTACTGGGGTATATTGAAAGGTCATTACAAGAAACTGCTGTTATACCACTTGATGCCTGACCTACCTATCGATACAGTAGACTTTATTAAAAGCTCAGCGAAGAGAGTAGATAATTAATTGGTTTAAGAGTGTGCTAAAGAAGGGAGAGTGAATGTATATAAATAAGTTTTGTAGTTAAGTTAATGAATATTTAAGTCACATTTAAAATTCTTTAGAGTTAGCTGGCTTCTCTTTCTTTTCTTCTACTTCTTGCTTTCCTCCTCCTAGGTTTCTTCTCTTGCTGCCAGCTCCTGATCTATGTTCATTTACTCTGGAGGCTAAATATTTGAATAAAGTTTCTTGCTAACTTCATACTTTGTCTGCGACTTTCGCTCTCTGTGAAGCTTGCTCTATTCCTTTCTCAAGAAGATGCCAGTTCCAGATTTTTCTAAAGGGTTAAGCTACAAATCTTACTTAAATATAAGGGTGCTTCTGCAGCTCTTATAGCCAGCTCTCACTTATCTTGATTCCTTGTTTGTCTTTATCTTCTGAAGAGATGCTGTACCTTTTCTTATGAGATTCTTGAATAATTTCTTTCAAGTAATCACCTTTTATTTTTGCAAGTATGCCAAAGAAATAGTTTCTTTCAGGTAGTTTATTTGACAACTGTTTCTTAGTAGGCAGTACTGCGAAACCTCTGGGTCGTTCATAGCATCATCATATAAGTTAGTCACTGATATTTCTGGATAGTTTGGAATCTCTGCAGACTTTACATCTTAAGTTTTCAATGCTTTCTTCTCTTCGCAGAGTTTCGCCCTTAGAATTGAAATTTTGGTACCTTCCATCGTTGGCAAGAACAAACCAACTACATAATCAAGATGAGTTACTATGAGTTTATTACCTTGCTGCACCAGGTAGCGGTGCAAATCCTCCTTGCTTTTAAATCTCTGAATTAATTCTTGTGCTTGCACTCTTTTCATTACATCATTCATTGTCTCCATCTTGTTTACAGATCTAAGAAATGATATTCAAATTTAAGTTTATTGATTTCAATTATATACCTCTGTAAAACTTACTATTAAAGTAAGGGCATCCTATAGGAGGTCAACCTCTTAGAAGAATATGGAGAAGGTTTTGAGAACTGGTTTCAAACTTGAGAGATTGATATATCAATTTCTACTGTTATAGTTCCATATTTTTTAAATTTAAATTGGTACGTACTTAATTAGGAGCAGCTCCTAAAATGCTAGTATTTAATTAGGAGCATTAATTAAAGCTAGTACTTAATTAGGGGCACCCTAATTCTAATCATAAAATCACAAAATATCTCCTAAAGCAGTACGTACTTAATTAGGTGCACCTCCTTAATCGGTACGTACTATAATCAACTTATTAATCAAAGTAAAAATGGTTACTTCCTCACCCATATGTAGAGCTGGATCGTCTCTTAACACTCATAATTCTTCTCTAATACTCTAAGAACTTCCCTTGAAACTGTAGGCTTGCAAAGCTCTCATATAAGCTCTCAGTTATAGAGGCAGTTTTATAATTTTAAATTCAAATTTAAATATGAGCGCTAACATTTTAAGTAAAACAACAGCACTTCCATCAAACTAATTGAGACTTACCTTTGGCAGCAATAAAAAGTGTGATAGCTGTGAGATGAACTCTCTTAAAGAACTACGAGAGCTATCACTTGAGGTCTCTGTTATTAAAATAGAAATTAATAATAGAAAATAAATGGCAAACAAGTGTGTGGGAGACAGAGAGGAGGAAAGGTATTAATGATATTCCTATACAAACTGAAGAAATAGAAGTATACTTTGTGAGCTGTGTGAGAGAGATTTCGCTCATAAATCAAGCTGGTATAGACATATGAAGGAGCATAGAGAAGCCAAGCCTATTGTATACTTAAAGCACGACAAAATCGATGGGAAGTATGATTGCTTTGAGTGGCATAAGTAGTACTCTCATACAAGAGACTTGAAGAAACATCTTTTAAAAGCTCACAAAAAAGACATAGAAATTGAAAAGCATGAAGTTGAGTTGAAGCTTCTGAACAAAAGAAAATCGAGGGAGTATTCTAAAGCGGTAGTGCCTGAATAAGCTAGTGAGTTAGAGTACGTAAAGAAGGCACGTAACAAACTAACCTCTGAAATCACAAAAATCATGATCAAAATTCAATACAAGAAAATACCAGTTCTTGCGTAGATAGATTTAGATACTTCTCTTTAAAGTTATCTTATTCTAGAGGACTCCTTTGATAAGAAAGTTATCAATGATCATCAATACGCATACAAGGTGTATCCCTTTAACTATTTCTTAAGTGATGATAAATATTAGATGGAGTCTACAAATTAGTATCAAGTACTCACTCAAGCAAAGTTTAAAGAGTGTAGTTACTTAATCAAGGTAGATGCTGTTCTCCTTGCCAAGGATCATGTTGCTTTCAGACTCCCACTCTATGAAATGACTCTAGAGATTTCATAACAGATCAAAGGAGTCATAAATAACTTGGATAAATAGCAACTCAGACCATACAAGGCATTAAAGAGCTTCACAAGTTAGGGTTTGTTCACAGAGATTTAAAGCCAGAAAATATTATGATAAACTTTTCTCCACTAAGAGTAGCAATAATCGATTTCAACAGAGCCTAAAGAGTGGAAGTCTCAAGGCTTGGAACTGTAATGGGAACTCAAGGCTATTATCCAAAAAGAGAAGACTGGAGAGATGGTGACTTTTAGTGGGATGTATGGGCTTTAGCAGCAATAATAATAGAGTCCGAAATGCCTCGCAACGATTACTACTCTACAAGGTGCGAGAAAGATGCTAAGAAAGAATCAAGTAGTTTATAGACAAAACCAGAGTATCTCAATCAATAAAACATATGGCAGAATCAATAATAATTAAACTAAACTCAAGATCAGGCATATCAATAGAGCAGATAGAGTTTTGTTAAGTAAGATAAACTTCAGACCTCTCCCACATGATCCAAAAGTGCATCTTGAGTGATTATATTAAATACATTTACTATAAATTTCACATTAAAACTATTAATTTCCCCAACCCCTAACAAATTCCCTACAAATCAAAGCACTTATAAACCTCAATAACGGGTTTTGGGGTTTTGATTAGCAAGTTTGATAATTGATAATATTAACATAATATAAAAGTCTTAAGATAGCTCAATATTAAGCTTAATAAAAGCCTGTAGTTCTAAGATTAATTTATGCTATCAATGAAAATCTTGAATTATAGAATATACTATTAAACTTAGTTTATATTAAATAGTTCTAGTTTAAAATGAAAGTAGTGCTAAAATCAAATATCCTTAGCAAGCAATCTGAAAAGCATTCGCAGTCTTAGCAAGAGCTATCGCAAATCTCGATCGTCAGTGACGATCATCTTAGCCAGCATTCATTTCAAGAAATCAATCAAAGTTGAGTCAAGGTTTAAGATAAGCAAATTACAAAATGGGGCGCTATGATTTTAGGAAGGAATTTCGTGCAAGTGGTTGCGCCTGCAAAATATTCTTACTATACTGGAACTCTCCTCATCTCTGTTGAGGTTCCTCCTCAAGTGGGTTCCTTGTAAGGAGGGTTGATCATATAGATGCCATTAGAAGGAATCGATGGATATTTAAAAGACATGATAGATTTGAAGAGCTTGCGTAACGACGATTCACTCTGCTAATACCTAGAGTAGTTCTTAAATAAATTTTGCAAATCAAAGTTGTTAGGTAGAATAATCTAAAATCTAAGAATCACTCTAATACAAATTATATTTAGATATCTGGATCTGCTAAAGATAAGCAATCAACGTAGTTGATCCAAACTGGATTTCTATCTATGATTTAAAATTCGAGCTAATTAAACTCCAATCGTCTTTAAGAAAGCAATCCCAATCTAAAGCCTCGAGAAGCAAAGCTTGCACATAAACGACTTGAAATAGTGAGAATGTATATGGAAGATTAGTTGAAGCCAAAGTAAATATCTAAGAAGTTGCGAGTGACAGCATAGTTTGTATCAAGAACTGTTGAGAAGTTTAAGCATGAGTTGAAAACCAAAGTATTGCATCCTTAAGAACCAAAAAAATCTGGCAAGAGGAGGAGAGAGATAATGAGCAGCTGGTTGCTGCTGTTGGCGAATGCATCGAAGAAGTTGAGATTTATCAGTGCACTGGAAGAAAAATTCACAATCGATTGCAAGAAATGAAAACGAGCTCGCCATCAAAGTATACATTCAAAGTGCCTTGCATCTCAACGATTCATAAAATTCTCAAGGAGTAGTTTCATTTGAAGTTTGGTAAGACAGAAGCAGCGAATTTCAAGTATAGGGATCCTGCTTATTACGGCAAGCGTTTGTGGGTGAGTCGACTGCTATCTTAGTTCTTAAGTGAGGATGCAGTAATTATATCAGTTGATGAAAGTAATTTCAGATCCGACTACTTGCCTCCTAAATAGTGGGCACTAAATTAAAAGAGCATTCTTGGCAAGAGGAAGAATAATGAGAGAAAATTCATTGCAAGTAAAAAGTATAGTAGAATCATCGCAAGCGATAAGGAGCTGCAGTATGGAGAGATGCTACTTGGCAAGTCGCAGAATCATGATTATTTCTAGTAATCGCCAAATGAAATGAATGCAGTTCCATTCTTAAGAGCAAGCAATTTGCCTGCTTAAAATACTTCTCAAGGCATTAATCTTTAAGCACTGCTAAGGATTAGTAATCACCCAAAAAACATTCACTATTGCAGAGCAGAGCAAAGTCGATTTCTAAACCCCACTCTAGTAATAGTAGTTTGACTAAATTTGCAAAGCAATCTAATTTCAATAAATCAGCGAAATCATCAAGCAGCTCAAAAGTAAGCGATTCGATTGTAATTTTGATTGAATGATTTATAGAAGTTAGTAATTTTGTAAACTCCACCTCGCTAGTATCTGAAAGCAAAGCAGAAGCAGAATGAAAATTTATCTCCTATTCCTGAAGTTGAAGACAGTCCTCAAATCTAATCGAGTACTTTGAAGAAATTCAGAAATTTGAAGTTGCAGAGCACTGCATAGAAAGTCATTTCAAATGATGAGTAAACAAAACGAATTCATTCTGGGCTCACGCCATTGATTGACAAAGTTTAAAAATTAAGATTGCAATCGACTTTGAAGAAATCAAGCAGTTCGTTGATAGGCTAGAGAAAGAGAGAAGTAATTCAACTTACTCCAAGAAAGCTATCATTGTCTGTTTTGAGTAGCTCGAATATAGATGAGAGTAAGTATACAAGTTTCATTTTGGGAGTTGGTGGAAGATGCAATAGGGTGGTTTATAATCGAATAGATCTGTGA
>ARYC01009800.1:0-30257 GCA_000711775.1 Oxytricha trifallax | reverse complement strand
AGAATTAATTTATCTTCAATACGCGCAAAGATATAAGCAAAATAAGCAATTTATAGCAATTTCCTTATATAATCCTTTGACTGTCATTTTTGGGTTTTTGAGGAACTCAAAAGATGGTCACGGAAATTCACGAGATGACCTGGAATCATGCAAATCCATTAAATTTGGGCTCCTGAGCAAGAGTGTGACACTGGAACACCAGATATATAGTCATTTTCAAAAGTTATAGGGGGGTCATTTTGTCCATTTTTTGGTTTTTCAAAAACTTGTCCAGGGCCGAACCTTTCCCCGGCAAAATACAACTTCCATTTTATATTTCCCAAAAACACCCGAATATAATGATTCTGGTCATTTTACACCTCGCTGAACACGAAAATAAAATAAGAATTAATTTATCTTCAATACGCGAAAAGATATTAGCAAAATAAGCAATTTATAGCAATTTCCTTATATAATCCTTAGACTGTCATTTTTGGGTTTTTGAGGACCTCAAAAGATGGTCACGGAATTCACGAGATGACCTGGAATCATGCAAATCTACTAAATTTGGGCTCCTGAGCAAGAGTGTGACACTGGAACACCAGATATATAGTCATTTTCAAAAGTTTTCGGGTTTGGTGTCTGGGGGTCATTTCCCTTGCCTTGACCGGTCAGCGTGCCAACCACCAAAGTCTGACTTCTTTATTATTCTTTCGCTTCATTTTTAAGAGTTGATTTTTTTTAGAAATTATTTTTAATCTTTAAGTCTTCTGGTTCAAGTGCATATTCATAGAGATCTGCTTGTCATCTTTTGCAGTAAAAATAATAACAATTGGTTTTATTTATTTCTTAATATAATATATGAGATTTGTGATTAATTCATTGTTCTCATTTTCTAGTAAGATTGCAATAATATTTAATTGTGTCTATAGAACTAGTAGAAAAAACAAATTCTCTTATTAGTATAGTTTTTTAAAAAATAGTTTAAATATAAAAATATTAAAAAATCAGTGACAATGAGGAAAAATCTAAAAGTTAAATTATGTTCGTTTTGACATAATTCTTTACTTTTTATTTAAAAAATAATATACAAGAAAATATCCTTAAAAAGCTTAATAATATAAATTGGATAAGACTTAATTATATTTTGAATTTTGTTAATGTTCAAGATAAGAAATATAAAATCACGCTTGATTTGTAAAATTATTAATTATGTAAATCTACAACTTCTTCTTCAATATTGAAAATTAAAAAATAATATTTTAAATTTATTAGTACATAAATTATTATATATTCAATTCTAATATTTTTTAGTTTTTCTTTATAGTTCTCGCAGGATAATGAAGTCATTGTTATAATGTTTTAATTAAATTATTTTGACCTTAACATTTTATTAATAAATAAAATGAATTATTCTTCGTATTTGATATTGTAATTATTTAATTTCAAATATAGTTAATTGGCTATTTAGAAATATTGACAATAAATTATAATTTTTTTATTGATATTTTTATAATTATTCCATTTTTATACACTATTTTTATTGTTCATTTAAATCCAAATAATATATATAAATCGCACTTAAATATTTTAATTGTTTTAATTTCATCAATAAATTGAATATACTTACTTAAGATATTTATTTTGTGTTTATATTGGTATCCAAATTAAGACATCAAGCTAAGAGCTAAGGTTAATGAGTATATGGACTGGCATCACGTTGGTCTGAGAGGAACATCCATGAAATACTCAATTTTAAGGTTCAGAGAACTTTGCAATGATCAGGCTTAAATTGACTCCGCTCATAACGATTTCAGAAAGTCGTTTTAAAAGAATTTAAATGGAAAATATATATAATTTACTAAAAATATAGTCACTAAAGCTAATAGAGAACTACTGGTTGTCATCATAAAATAAACAATTCTTAAACTTATATAAAAACCCATTCGTGCATAATGTTACAATGCCATTTTTAGTATTTATTATTTTTACTATTTTGGTTTAGTTGGCGACTAAATGACATTAGCTGATTTGACATCTGCTTGTGAAATGGCTCACTATCTCCCAACTCAAGAAGACTTCTACAAAGATTTCCCAAAGATTAAAGCATGTATATTCCTTAAATAGTAGATCTCGTTATATATAAATTAATGCATGGTTAGGTAGAATAATGGACATCCCAGAAGTCAAGGAGGTGCATCAACAAATCTTTGAAGTGCAGCGCAGAGGCTACGCCAGACTTGACAGCGAAAGAGAGGAAAAAATTAGGATGTTGGCAAGTTTTGAACAAAAATATGATTTTTTTTAGCAATAAAATTACTAATAAATATAATTTTAATTTTTATATTTCTAAAACAAATGAAGTAAAGAATTCAGGAAATTCCCTGAGTAAATCTTTATGCCATAATTATGAGAGAAAATTAAAGAACAGAAGTGATTCATAGATTAAGAATATATTAAATTAAAAGTATCAAAACTTACAAGTATTAACATATTAATTTTATCAATTTTTATGCAATATCTACTCATTATATCATTATAGTTGATTAAGAAATAGCTATGAAACTTTTATAAAACCGAATCTTATATAATTAAATATCCTCTTTAGATAAAGTCATAAATAAATATATCAATAAATATGGAATCTACTCAGTAAACTTCAAAATTGACATTATATGGTGACTTTGTGAGTCAGCCATTCCGTGCTGTGCTAATTTTCTTAAAAATGAATAAAATTCCACATGAATTGCACTTATTCAAGTTAATGAAGGGAGAGCACTTTAATGAAGAATTCACTTAGATCAGTCCTCAGAATAAAGTACCTGCTATTGTTGATGTTTTACCAAATGGGGAAACTTAAAAATATGCATAATTATTATAATGTGATTATTAAACTGTTAAGCTTTTTGAGTCTCATGCCATAATTAAGTATTTGAAGAGTTCTAGATAGTCAAATATTATTATTTTCTAACATATAATTTGAATTTATTCAATCTAAAGGCCTATTAAAAACTCAATCGACTTTTTATTTAATGAGTGTGCAGCGCACTGGTACCCAGAGAGTGATCCAAAATTAAAAGCTAAAATGGATGAGTATCTTGACTGGCATCACCTTGGAGTGAGAGGAACTGCCATAAAATATTTAATATTGAGATTTAGAGATCTTAGTAATGATTAAGCACAATTGAATGGAGCTATGAGTGAGTTTAGAAAGTCATTTTATTTAAATTTATGGTGTTTTTTGTAGGGAAAATAAAGATTTATCGAATAAAATCAATTGATAAATTAAGTCACTGAAATTGATTGACAACTATTGGCTATCAAGTCCAGAGAAGAAATTCCTAAACTTATAGATATATTTTGAATATAGATTTTAATAATTTATCCTTAATTTTCTACACATATATTTAATTTGTGCATCTTAAATATATTTATATTGTATTTTGGAGTTTACTTGGAAATGAAATCTCAATAGCTGACCTGACTGCATTCTGTGAGTTAGCCTAACTTCTCCCAATTAAGGAAGATATCTTCAAAGATTTCCCAAGAATCAAAGCCTGGATGCTAAGAATGATGAGCATTCCAGAAGTTAAAGAAGTTCACTAGGATATTTAAGTTTCTCAGAAGAGAGCTTATGAAAGGCTTGACAAGTAGAGAGAACAAAATACTAATAATACCCCTAAATTGTGATAAAAGACATCAAATATAACACTGATAAGTTATTTCATTCTAAGAAAATAGTGATGATTTGATGATTCGTTAGATATTCATTAAAATGAGTGTATAAAATTTTGATTTCAATAATTCAATCAAAAAGTATTGATAGTAGAAATATACGTAAATTTTCTAGTATTTTTAAAGAAAATAATAATAATAATAAGTTGAAAAATAAAATAGAAAAATAAAATAGCAAGTTAAAACATTAATAGATAATTATAAACTTAAAAAAGATCCAAAATGAAATTACATTACAAAACTGCTCTTCCTTTATTAATTATGGTTTCAACCATTACTTTCCACATTTTATGTGATGAACAACTTCAAAACGACACTAAGGCGGAATAACCTCAAGGACCACCCTAACCTTAAACTGATGAAGAGAAATTCTTGTGTAAGTTTGCTTATTAAATTAACTTATCAATTCTGATAAATAACTTTCATTAGGGTTGAGCTATAATAGAGATTAATTTGAATCGAAAGGTGGAAAATTAATCATTCCCAAGGACTGGATTGCTCCTGTCTTTGATCCCACTAAAATTGATGAATTGAAGGAGCAATATGGAAGTTTAAGCGATTAAGATGGAGGAAATAGAAGGCGCCTAGATGATAAATTGCAAACACTATCAATTGATATAAGTAAGTCTGAGGTTATTTATTCACTTTTCCTACCTCATATTACAAGGATAGTAATAAGATAAAAGTAACTAAACGTGTATAAAAATGTGATTAATCCTCATTTAAATTTAAAGTCTATTTATTCAATTCTACATTATAGAAAATCTACCAAACTCACCTTAAAATGTACCACGTCCAAACTTCCCTGCTCTACTTTTGAATCAACTCCCCTTCAGAGAAATAGACACACAAACTAATCTCAATGACCCTTTTGAAGTTGAATGTACCTCAGGGCAGAAAATTGGTTTGTTTATTAAGCATGAGATTAAACGCGAATAAATCGGCTCAGTGGTCTGGAACATTCTAGACCTTGAAAACGTGGATGTGGATATTATTGGCTTATCTTAGGCAATTTTAAATCAAAATTCTTAAACTGAACCATCTTCAAATGAGGTAGATAAATCTCACGTACACATATAAAGTATATCTCAGAATGAATTTAGGGGAGTTAAGATTTTGCAATAAGCTAACATCTAAATTAAGTGCGATGACTATATTGAAATTAAGGAAGGAAATGCTTCTCAAACTAATAAATTAGTTGATAATTCTACAAATAACGATAATATTAATATTAATTCATCATATTCCGATTAAAAACAAGAGAGTAATTATGAGAATTCAGATTCTGAAAATAAAGTTGTTTCGGAACCACAAAACTCTAATATCGGTAAATTTACATTGGAATTGAAGAAAAGAGAAGATTCGCAAAATATGCTCAACTAAATATTAAATGATTTAGCTTAAAAAGAAAAAAATTCAGATAATTCAGTAGTAGAAGAAGTAATTTCAATCAGAAAAACTGTAATCAATACAAAAATATTACCAAAGAGAAACTGAGTAAAAATAAAAATTAAGTATATATCGATAAGTACTATTTTGTATTATTTATAATTAATGTCATTTTTTCCCTTACTTATCTTTATTATTATTGTAAATTTCCTAATTTCTTAATTTTATATCATTTTATAAGTATATTTTAAAAAATTACAACAGACAATATTCCTTCATATTATATATTTTCTCATTGAAAATGAAAATCGCATGAATTAAATGCAAGAATTAAATATAAGTTATAATATGTTTAATATTTTAGACATTGCCAAAATGGATAATGGGACTTTTCAAAGCATCTTATAATATTTTTGAGCTTTTAAGCTCAAAGGACTTTTTTAAGCATCTTAATGGGATGTCTAGAGCATCCCTAAAATAACTATAATTTATAATTTTTGGGGAATATCAGATGTTTTTCAATAATTAAAAGCATTAGAATTTATTTTTTAGAAATATTATATATATAAGAAATTAAAATGCAAAAAAATTTCATACTTTATTGGACTTTATTTTTTTAAAATAAATTACCTACAAAATATAATTATAAAATGAGGCATGAAGAAAGAAAATCTTAAAATATACACCAATTCCTTATAAATCTTAAGATTTCAATATTATAAATCAATCGTTATTATAGGGTAGTATTTGTTTTCCTAATAAATAATTATATAAAAAATTAGCTTATGGTACATATTATGAATTTGATTTAAATTCATAATATTTTTATAAATTTATTGAAAAAATATATAAGAAATTATAAGAACTTCTATTAAAAAAATATATAATAATAGGATTAATTTTAGAGATTTACTAGAATAACCTTCTAAAAAAAATTAATGAATAAAAAACAATTTAAAGTTTTTGTTAAAAATTATAAATTTGTAATCATTCTTTTAATTTTATGATTTAAAATATTTCATTTAAGAATGTGAGAAAGTAAAGACCAAAAATTATTAGAAATTTAAAATTTACATTAAACATAATAAATCCCTAAAACATAAGACATAGAGTATCTTAAATGAAAATGTTGTGCATAGTTTCATAACTAATTAATGTGATTATAATAAATGATAAATTGCTATTATTAAACCTAAATTATATATGAACTTAAGTTATAATAATAAATGTCAATAAAATCCGCTAAATGTGTGAAATTCATGGATGAGTTATTTCACAAAAGTTAAGGAATTCATCAAAATTAAATTTAATTTGCTTGAAATAAATAAGCACTTATGTTATTTTATGAGTTGATAACATGAGGGTTTTCTGAGAAAATGTCGAGATTAAAATTTTCGTTGCATTTAATGAGCCAAATCGAGACAAAAACCAAGACTTTGATAACTTAGAACCATGAAAAACATTTGACCTTTTGAGGAGAGATAGATAAAATATAGAATAACAAAGTAGATATGTTCGATTGATATGAAGAATTATGGTAAATGAGCTAGGATTTTATTTAAATATTTTATATTTTTTTCCTAGATAAGATTATGGGAAAATTAAAGTTTTTTCTTAAATTGGAATATAAATAGTCACTCATATTGTATAATATATGCTTAATTCTCTTTAGATTTTTATTATAGATTTTAAGAAATTTATGAATAATCCAAAAGACCCTTTTAGATATAGATAGTTAGCCAAGACGAGCCAATAATTATGAAGATAGAGCGAGCAAGGGCTAATAAATTTGATTTGAATTAAGAGTCTTATAATTCCTAAAACACAAGTAATAAAATGGCCAGAACCAAGCAAACTGCTAGAAAGAACACTGGAGGCAAAGCCCCAAGAAAGCACATCGCCCACAAGCAAGCAAAGAAGTCATCAACTGCTGCTGCCACCGGAGGTGTCAAGAAGCCACACAGATTCAGACCAGGTACCGTCGCTCTCAGAGAAATCAGAAGATTCCAAAAGAGCACTGAACTCCTCATCAGAAAGCTTCCATTCCAAAGACTCGTCAGAGAAATCGCCTCCGAGTTCAAGAGTGACTTGAGATTCCAATCCTCAGCTGTCCTCGCTCTCCAAGAAGCCTCCGAGGCCTACCTCGTTGGTCTCTTCGAAGACACCAACCTCTGCGCCATCCACGCCAAGAGAGTCACCATCATGCCAAAGGACATGCAACTCGCTAGAAGAATCAGAGGTGAGAGATCTTGAACGTCTCTTTCTCCCCAATACAATAGAGCTCTAACAGGCTATCTATATTAATTACCTAAATATTTAAAACAAAACATACCCTCACGCATCCTAAATCTTATATCACTTTATATTCCCACTAACAACCGTCTTTCTATGTGATTATCTAAACTATTATTTATAATTTGCAGGGATAATTAAGCGAAATCGCTGCGACTAAATTGTCTAAGAAGTTACTTGATGTCTGCAAAGGACCGCCATTTAAGATTTTAAATCAGGCGGTTCTTTTAATGAATTCGAAATCCAACTACTTTAGAAGATAGCCACACAATTGCTTTTAATTTATGATTCTATTGGAAATTCTCCAATTTGCATTTACCTAGTTAAATATGAAAAATTGCAGATCTAGAAACATCAATTCTATGAACTAGTGAGGTTAACCATAATTATTTGAGTTTAAAAAGATATAAAAATTAAACATAAAAAATTAATTCACAACATCATATTTCTAGCAGCCAAATTGGAAAAATATTGCTAAGAATTGCGTCTCTCTGCTCCCAATGAAGCCGAGCCCAGTCGAGGCATTTGCTACTACTAATTTATAATTAAGCTATTAGATAAACCATGATGTTAAGGAATCTATGAAGTCATAGCTGTCATTGGCATTATTTCAGTTTAAGGGTAGTTTAAGGAGTTATCTATTGTATTAAATAGCTGAGGTGGTCTACGCATTTAATTCGTAGGAGTCATCGATTGATTTTAGGAAGCTGATCTTTAGTTTTACAGAGGAGGTAAAAAGGATTGAGAAGAACCATTTAAGGTATTGAAATGATTTGGGTTTAGAGGTGGCCTGGTTTTTATCTGTTGTGTCTAGGTATTTCTGATGTTTTAACCAGGTCTAGGAGGGAGCATAAACTTAAATTTTTTATTTTATAATAAGCTTTATGAAAAGATTTTCGAGTTTAGCTCTATTCATTTGCTAAGATACAGGTGCTTGCCCAATCGCTTAACCACTGACAATATTATAATTATTACTCTAATCGTATCTATATGGTGGATTCACACTCTAATTTGAATACTATTATTACTATTGTTGAGTCAGCATATCTTGATATAATAGATCTTCCCCATACAATTAACTCTAGGCTCTTGATCCCCCATTATAATTTGTAAAGTCAACGCTTAAGTTTTAAAGTGTTTATTTTTAAGCATCTAAAAATGATTTGTACTCATTTTGCATGAGTTTTCTATGAGCTTTTACTTAACTTTGCTCTTATTAGACGATTTCCCCTTGCTGCCTGATGCCTTATTAGTAAATTTTATGTTAAATTATTTCATTTTATTTGCGTTGGTTTTTCTCTTTGATTTATTGTTCAAGAACGTCTTTTAAGTATTTACGCGTTTCAGGATTGTTAGTTAGTTAATTAATTTGAATATTAATTTAAAATATAAGATTAGCTTTAAGGTAAAATAATATATCTTAAAAAACATATGGATTTTTATGTTATTTACTATATCTAATTTAATCATTATTTTGGGTAAAAAAACAATGAAATATTCTTTGATATATCTAATGCAATCACCTAAACAAAAATATAAATAATATAGGTTTGTTCATTTCGATTTATGTAACAATTTTTCCAAGTCTATTCCTTCTTTAAGGTGTCTAACTAACAATTGGTGCAGGAATCATAGAGAGTGGCTGCTAATTTTCAATCTGGTGATCTTATTAACCCACCAAATCGTAATTATTTTGAAGACGATCCTTGTCACTCTACACTTCCTTGTGCTAATTCAAAAATCTGTGATACGTTTCATTCTGTTTATGAGTTGCTTATCTCAATCTCTCTTAATATCTCAACTGTTCAACGCTCTGGTTGTTTATGTAGTTTTATTGGGAAGCTAATGAAGATGAGGAATATCTATTCTATAGGTTGTTCTAACCAGCTGGGAGGTTTTAGAGGGGATTACTAAAAGGTTATTGTGAAAAATGAGAATGAGCTTGATTTATTGCCTGATGTTGTTGATATTGATTTATTGGCTACTAGCTTTGAGTTTATTGATAAAGTTAATCTGCTTACAATAACTATGGATTTTCATATTGATTAGACATTTACTACTGATCTTAGTATTGATAATCCTGTAAATATTAAGGACTTTGAGTCTATTAATTGCCTCCTTATATCAAGTCTATTTAATTCAGATTTTACTACTATTGCTAATTTGAAATGTTTTACTGGCCACAATAACCACATTATTAGCTACATACATGCTGAGTAGGAGACTGTATTTGACTATTTAAGCTTTGATTTTACTGATACTATTGTTGTTAAACTGGGATGTTATAAGCTTATTAGTTTTACTCTAAATTTTAGATGTTTGCATTTAAACTTCCAGCTGGTACATCTCCTAAGGATATCTGACTGATCAACAAATAAAATAATATTAAAGAGGGCACTTTGATGTTTTTCTGGTTTCCAACTATATCAGGGGGTTTATTGTAGTTCAGCATGTTTTGCTACAATTATTGCTGGTAAGTTTGTGCAGGTATTTACTGCAGAATCTATTCTTACTGCACTTAATTCACTTATTATTGAGGTAGTTATTGCTATTATAACTACAACTGCTGCTACTGATAAAGTTGGAATTGCTGCTGCTGCTATTATTATTAATTATCTTGATATTATTGCTATGTTGACATCGTTTATTAATCCAATTATTATTGCTACTATTGTGAGTTGTTATTTGCAATATTTTATTAAATTGGCTATTACTGGTGTTATTACAACTACTGCTGTGTATTGTTGCTCTACTAAATGATTATAGGCTGTTTTTCTCCTTCTCTATTTTGCTAATTACTTTAATTTTGCTTTTCAAGGTCACTGCCAAATAACAGCACTTGAGATTTATGATGTAAATTGTTGGGAAAGAACTTTTTCGATGGGACGTTTCCAAGTCGTCATTATTATCTGAATATATAATCACCCCACAAATAGAATATTCCTTATATTATACTCATATAATTAAGGATTGAGCATTGGGAATGTATGAAAATAATTCTACAATATTATTGTTTGTATGAAAGCAAATCGAATGAATTATTTGATGTCATCACACCAGTTCCAATACCACTTCCTCCTATTGAGAGACTGCTCACACCTGCTGTTGAGTTCTAATTATAACTTGTTGACTATAAAAATGTTATAGTAAGAATAAAAATTGTTATTAACAATGCAAATGAATAAATAAATTAAAATATGAAAGTATGATAAAGGATGAAATATATCAAAAACATATAATAGATAAAATGAAACATAAAAACTCAGAGTTTAAGGATAATTAACTTACCATTAACAAAAATAAATTTTATATTATTAACTGTTTTTAGTTCACTTATTTAATAAATTAAATTATATTTTTATTTTACTTACTTCTTTTTAATAAATTTATCTTTCTTGATTGAGAAGTTATGTTTAAGAGTAATATCTTTGTATATTTAAATGTACTCGAAATCTTTATATCTAGTTTAAGATTTTACTATTCAGGCTTTAAGGTGTCATGAAAATCCAAAAACTAAGGCATCACCATAGTTATCCATCCAACTGCAAATATAAATTGAATTTCCTTGAATTGGATAAACCACAGTTTCAGTCTCTGATACTCTTATTTTGTACTTTTGAGGTCTGATTGTGTTCTTTGGGTATAGAGCAATATCTGCAGTATCATACTTCCCATATTCATTGTTTTTATTAATAAATACAAACTTCTATTAAGAAAAGCAGGTTAAATTTTATAAATTCCTATATTCAAGAACCCAAGCGACCATAGTCATATGAATTCCAGCTTCATAAGGAGTCTTGGCATTAGTTTGATTCATGCACTTTGACTATTGAATAGGTTACTTATCAACTGACACAGCATATTGAGCATGGAAGATTTCTAGCCACTTCTCGAAGACTGGGTGCTTTGACTTTGTCAAGTAGAGATCATTGTTAAAGATTGCCATACCGAATTTTATATCTAGCTCTCTGATCCAAATTGAATCAAAGTTGTGCAACCATTTATTGGTCCAAGCTGATTTTTTTACGTTTTATAATAATTTAATCAATTGAATAAGTATTGTTTCATAAAAAACTTTCTCTTTATAAAAGCTGAGATAAAGACGTCAAGATCAAGATACATGCCACCGTAGTGATAAGAAGTATAGCCCTTGGTTATATCGATAGCCTTTCCGAAATTTCCCTCCTCGATATACTCATTGAATTTATCATGCACTAGCTTATCATATGGTAGCTCCTTGAATTCCTTAACTATCATGCCATTGTCTTCGAACCACTTGAATGTCTTTGGGGTGAGAGTCTTGTCGTTAGTCCAGATGATATGAGTCCATTTGTAACCCTCTGAATCAAGAATCTTGTTTGTGTCTAACATTCTATCGAAGTAGGTTTTGTTTGGCAAGTACTCGAATATCTCAAAATATTAAAAATGAATTAGAAAATAACTGTGTCTTTTAAGTCCATGCTAGTAAGATAAATAAAATATTTGAAAATCTCAACTGGATTCCATGGAGAGGAAAACCAAGCTCTATGAGTGAACATTTCAATCTTAGGTTTATCTGCGGTGGGATATATCTTTCTAAGCATGGCCTCAGTATCCAAAGCCTCCTCAAACTTATCCTACTACACTCCATACTGCCTAATAAACATAGCCAAGAAATCGTCATGAAGCACCATAGTCTTGCCTAACCAGCAGAAATCCAATATCAAATTAGATATCAAGTGAGTAGCGGCTACTGCCTTATAAATTGGCTTTATGTGTGGCAGCTCAATCAAGTCCTCAAGAGTTACCTGATTCATAGTTTTATCCTTTAAATCCAGTTTAATTTCGTCTTCCTTCAAAAATGGGTCCATGTCTAAGTCGACCAAGCCAGTGTGAGGCCCAGCTCCTTGTAATTTATAAATTTAAATTACTCATATTTTCGTTCATTTGATTGTAATTAGAAAATTAAAAACACATAAAGTAAATGTTGGCTGAGCAAGTATCAATAAAAGCACTGCAGTTGAGGCAAGAGTTAACTTCTTGACTCTTGATATAGCAGTAGTATTTACCATATTTTAAATATTTTCTGATTTTATTATCTATACTATTTGAATTTGAATATTTATCACAAAATTGAAATGATATTTTGCCATTATAATAATTGATAATATTTCTACTATTACTTGCATATTAATTATAAATATTAAAACTATATTATTTACATTAATATGATGCTAATAGATATAGACACAATGCAATAGTAAATAATAATAATGCATTATTTATTAAATGTAAAATATTTACTTACAATTGTAACAAGTTAAAATATACAAATAATGATCAAAAGTTTAATCAAACATTATTGCTGATATATTAGAAAACTTTCCCGAAGTCCTTATATTTATATATATAAATATACAATCTTATTTTATTTAACATATTTAATATCATATTAATAATTTATGTAATATAAATATCCTTTCCCCTTTTCGTCTTATAATATTAATAGGTTTACTAATTAAATTCTAAGATTTATTTTGCATGACATTGTAATTAATTTCCTAAGCATTCTTTCATATATTATTTCACTCCATTCATTACGTTCATTCATCAATGATGTTAGATAGGGAATATGAAAATTGCTCGTAAAGTACAAAAACTATTGCATAATGAGGCAATATACGCAGTAAATTTGTAAAGAAACCATTTTCTAAGGGTTATATTTAAAAGTAAAAGTGTAAATATTAATTTTGGAAAATTTAATCAAATTCTTAAATAAAAACTATTAAATAATTCCCCTCAATAACCATTATAAAAAGCAAAATAACCTTCTTTTTTAATGGAATTCATTAGTACATGCCTCAGTTTATTTGAATTAGCTTCGCCCTTTCTAGAGTCTTATTAACGAGCTCGAAGAACTTCATGGGGATATGTCAAAGCACTGGAACAGAATTTACTATTTATAAAAAGAAAAACTACTAACGCTTTAAATTTCCTGATCAGATTTTGCTTGAAACATCACAATATATATATTTTAGAATTTAGAAAGAATGGCACTTAGGAATACATATCTCCCACTCAGGCGATCCCTTTCAGGTTAGAAAGTTCTCTTGAAGTATAATTTGGTTTTTTCATAAAGTGGGAAATAAATCAGTGCGTGACTGATCCCCAATATAGAGGCAGTCAAACCTGAAAAAAGTGCTCTCGTTCCTTCCTACAATGAAAAATTAATTTTAAAATCTAACTTTATTCTTACTTCATGTCTGATTTTGATCATTGAGTGTAGCATATAATAATTATAAATGTTTGGGCATTAACTAATGCATTTTTAAAAGATAATAAATATTTAATGTATTATACCCTTGTAGGCTCTTTCATAATGATC
The DNA here is from genome assembly GCA_000711775.1 of Oxytricha trifallax. Taxonomy (NCBI): domain Eukaryota; phylum Ciliophora; class Spirotrichea; order Sporadotrichida; family Oxytrichidae; genus Oxytricha; species Oxytricha trifallax. The sequence goes on along the minus strand of ARYC01009800.1, from coordinate 16,498 downwards.
TTGACTCGCAGACCTGAATATTTCTGCTTGCATTCGAGTCCTCACCAGCCAAAATGGATTCGTGATTATATTACAGATTAATCCACTGATTCCCGCGCTTATAGAGTACAGCTTAAATGAGTCTTCATGCCAATCGTACTTATATATAACAAAATTATAATACTTATTACTATAAACTTATAATAAATTAATAAATAAGCGAAAAAATCCATAAAAAACCTATCTCCTTTAAATTTATGAACTTTTTCTTGAAAAATAGCTTATTATGTTCATATAGCGGGAAATACAGAGTGTGAAAAAGTGGAATGCAAAAAACTGAAATAGAATACCCTATAATCAAAATTTATCAGTCAGTGTTTATTCTGAATTTCAATTATTTATGGTTTAATATTTTATTTAATTCTCTAGCAAGAAAATACAGATTAATTGTAGAAACTCGAAATATACACTCTCTCAGTACATAACTTCACTTTTTTGAGAATGAATAAACACGAATAATTTTAAGGATTATGTTTGTTAAATTTTAGAACTTACCCCTATATAGACCCTTAAATCCTTCATCTTGAACTATTTTTGCAAGAGAGAGTACATTATGTTTAATGATTAAAATCAAATAAATTTAACATATCACTGTTTAATACTAAAATCAAACCATCAATCAAAGTCGTGACGTAGACTTATCTGAGTGAGTTGACATGGCAATTCCGTGAATAAGAAGTCATGAAGTAGAAAACTCCGAAAAAACTACTTCCGCTAATACTTAGTCTCCTCTTAAAATCAAGATGTTGCCAGCATAATCTGAACGCAGTGCTCGTAGAATTCGACTAGATTAAATGAAGTTGAGAAAAATGCTTACCGGTCCCACCGATGCTGGAAAACTTAACTTGTCCTTTCGCTGTGGTAGCTTCAGTACCCTAACCCGGTGTGGGAGAAAAATCCTTATCGTTGGCTTCAATGGTTTTCGTCTTCTCACTTTTGAAGGCAGAGCGTACCTTCATCCTGCTCCCTATTACCTAGGAAACTGAACTCAAGCCAGGTAAACTCATCTATGCAGGGAAATCCTAATGTCCAGCCCACTCGAGGAGTGTAGTAGCTGACAGATTGAACCCCGCCGACTGATCCCTCATGCGTTGCGCCCAGCAACCCCCTACTTGCCCTCAGTAGGCCTTAGTGTAGTAGAAAGCTCTATTAGAAAGTCCTAAGTGAGATTGGTACCTCACCTAGCAATTAACTTTCTAATTTAATAATAGCGAGAGTACGTTATATTTATGATGTTCCATTTATCCCTAAAATATATAAATATTGAATGTTAAAGTATGACATATGTAGCATTTATAGCAAGTCTTAATATATTTAGAGGTAGATTAATTAAGGTTTATTTGATAATTTTATATTACATACAAAAATCAATAATTCCTTTAATATATTGATAAAACTTTGAATGAGATAACTTACCTATATTTAAAGTCTTGTCTTAAGTACCTCTAGAGGGAAACAAACCGTTACTGATATAATACTGGCCCAATTGCTTGCCAGAAATCTCACTTTCGATGATATCTACTTTGGATGTGCAAGTTGTTAAGTTTATTGCTAAATTCAAATTTAAAATAGAAAATATTATATTTTTATTTAGATTTTTCTATTTTCTTGTAACTTCAATCAATAAATAAAAATGAATTGAATAATAACATAATGATTACCAATCTCACAATTATTAATCACATTTTATAAGAAAATAATTGAATTTATATGTTATTATGGAATATTAAGTTTGATCTGACTGCTGTATTTATGATAAATAATAAGAAAAATAGATGATTATAAGAATTTGATTAAGATTAATAAGAATTTTTAAAATAAAATGGAAGGGAAGCAACTCAAACAGCTTTGGCATTCTTATATTCACTACAATACATATCACCACTACTAATTATCATGACGCCTTTCCTGTTCCTTTCTGTTTCTTTGCGGAGTCTTAGCTAAAGTCAGTCACTGTTCTTACCAGGTAGAATCTCTAAATAATAAAAATTTTCGATATCTTTTTTGTAACTTACATTTTTAGTGAGTGAAACTGCACCAGCGTCGCCATTAAAAGTATTCTTATTAATCTTAATCAAATTCTTATAATCATCTATTTTTCTTTTTATTTATCATAATTGGTTTGTCAGAGATCTGTAATACACTTTTAATTTGATCTTTCATATTTTTATAAATTTAATATACCATGAATCGCCTTATTTTATTTAGTGCATTTATCTCCAATTCACTTATTAATTATTATTTAGAGTACATTATTTATTATATCATATTCAATTGGATATAAAAATTATGAATTAGTAAATATATTTATTAAAATAGTATAGTCTATATAAATATAATAATAATTAATGATGAATTTCTAAAACATTGCAAACTCATGCTGTTTAGGAGTTATTATTCTGATGCATCAGATAATGATAATAAATATGATATATTTTTGTATCTTTACTAAATTAAAGTTAATTTTTCTTCATAAATTAAGAAATTAGTTATGATTCATGAGGTTTAAGCGACAACTTCTATGCGCTTGAATTTAACATAAATAAACAATCAAGTTTAGTAAAATATCGGTGTCTAAAAGCTAATAACTTAATTGTTAGACAATTAACTTCCTTTTGCTTAAGACATACATTTGTTTGATCTGCATCTTACTATTTCATTATTTTTTAATAAAAATGAAAAAAATAATCATTTTTAGAGGGTTTTGGGGTTTTATCATTCATTTGTTGCTAATTATTCATTTTATATTTCAAATCCAAGGATTAAATTCTCTCATGAAAACACAGCCTGGGATAAATTTGAAATAGTGGGAGATCACTCATCAAATAGTTTGAGACTGAGAACTCAGGGGTTTGAGAAAGTGAGTTTGTTTATAGATCATGATGTTAGATATGGAAAAGATTGGGTGCTCACGGATGGCACTCATGAGATAAATTTTATTAGGATTTTCATATAGTTATAAACAGTGCTCTTAAAATGATGTTTGAGGCAATACTACTTAATATAAATGTATTAAGATAGAATTCACTGGGTTAGAATTGATGTTGAATGTAAGTGCAGGATAGAAATTCAAAAACGGGTCTCACTCTGGTTAATTAGATTTGAGACTCCAGGGTGCGGACCTAGACACTGAAGACTACGAAATTAGTCAAGTGGCTACCAATAAGTTAGTCAGTGAATTCATCAGACTCATGTATGTTGCTGCTATTCAACTTTAATTTAATATTGGGGTTAATTTATGTGTCGGTTGCTCCTATTCAATAATTTTAGAAATATGATTTTATCAAAAATAATATGGCTAATTTGCATATATAAGTTATTCTTTATCAAATTTATTAGATGATGGCCTTAAAATTTCAATATGACGATATTTATTGATTTTTTATCACAAAATTTTACTAAAGTTTCCTGTGTATTTAAATTTTATAATGAGTTTACTCACCATTAATAAGAATTGTAGTATTTAATTTAAAGAGAATTTTGACTCTGGGGTTACGATTGAACTAGCTAGAAACCTTGAAATTATAATGACTATGGCTAAAATGACAGGCTACTAAGCTCAACCGGTAGCTATACCCACCTCTGACATCATGAAACTAAGATTCCCAATCAAACCCGGTAAAGTCACCAGAGACCTTGATGTCAACATCCCTAACATACATATATCACCATATTTGATATGACTTATAAGTGATTAGATAATGAACAAACTTGAATAATTACATACTTAGCAAAGATATTACATTTGGAAGAGACTACATATTAATTGGAGATTAGATAAAAACCAAAGATAATTTAACTGAGTCTAGCCCCTTCCTATATATAAATTCAAATACTTCTCTGGATTTTGTTATAAAAATAATTAGTTTTATAATTATTATTTTATATACAAATTAAAGAGTAAAATGTTATATTTTATATATTTAAATTATAACTCAATCGCTTCGTAATTGCTTAGTGGTTAAAACAAACAAAGAACTCAAATTATGATTGGAATCTCAAATAAATTATATCTATAAATTTATATATAATATAAAGAAATTTACTCCTAGATATTATTATGTTTGAATGGGAGTTACTGATGGGTTTGATTAATACATAAGTGGTGCCACCTGGTATCACTTGATTCCAAATCTCTTCAAGTCAGTCAAATAATCTGAGATGCGATACTTACTCAAGCCAACTGCCTTTAATGTCTAATAAATGGCTTAATCTAATTCTTCAAAGCAGCAACTCTATAGAATCAAATTGTATAATTTTTTAAATAATTGTGGATTTAAAATATTTTTTAATTGAGAATAGTTTAATTAATTTTACTTTGTTATTAATTATTAATCTTTTATAGTGTATTATTAAGAATCAATGCAAGTGCAAATATAGAACATTTAGTTTTTAATAGTACCAAAGTGAAAGCTAATCTACAACCAAAAGACTCAGATTTTAAATCAGTCTATGAAGAAACTATAAACTTAGTAAGTAATAAGTATATTTAAAAGTAAAGTATATTTATCAAATTAATGTTTAATTATTAATTAATATGTGTTGATTTAGTTTATCATGGTAGTGTGACATATCAATTGGATTCAATTAAACCATAAATCTTACACTCTGTGACCCTAAAATCACTAACTATCAAGTTATAAAGAACACTCTCAATAACTCAGCTGATAATATAATAAATTATGTTATATAAAGTAAAAGTATTATAGAAATTTAGGCAAAAATTCAAACTATAAAATCATTTTATGAATATAATGCTGATTTGAAGCAGCAAAATGCTAGATATGAAGACATGGCTAATTTAATAAGAATTATTGGTTAATTATCACTATATAAGGAAGGAGTAGCTGCAGCACCTCTATACATGTTATCTTACTTAAAAGAGATTATAATATTTATTTAAAAATAGCAATATGCAATTTACGAAATTATATATTATATATATATGTTTAGTAGAATTCAGAAATACATATTACTTGTAGGAAATAAAGATGAGCTAACTTTGTATTTCAATTCAAACTTTGATCCATATGTCATTGAAGAAAAAGAATTTGGAATAAAACTAAGTGAAATAAATCAACTTAAATTATAAAGATAGAGACTATTACAAAGTGAAGAGGATTTTTATGATGAAGAGACTGTGTCTTATGAAAATGAGAAGGATGGTAAATCAGCTCATGGTTTTAGTGATTTTAATCCAAACCTAGTCTTAAATTGATAAAGAATATTATAAGACTTACCGTATTGTATGATTAATCTATTTAGTATTTTCTTTAATTAATGAGTCTAACAATCAATAGAATTTTTCAGAGATAAAATCGTTAAGACGCTTAGTAAAACCTCAAAGCAAATATAACCAGATAGCTCTAAAATACCCCTGAAATCTCAAAGATTAACATATCAAAAGGTAATTACAGATTCTGATAGTGATCCCTCTGACTGGCTGGAAAGAGCCTATCTCTGCTCTTAATCTTTGAATAAGCACTATGATTCTAGTTTTTATTTCTGGGGTGCGCATTCGTGGTCTGTTATGAACATTAGAGCTTCTCATCTCAGAGTTCTTAATTACCAGCCAAAGAAGTCAAGTTTAAAATTGTTCTTATAGAGATTACTCTAAATGTAAAGATTCACTTCATTTCCAATTTTATATTTTATGATATTTATATTTACTTAAATATGTTTATTGTAAAGTTCAGATGAGGATGATGATTTCAAGATGACAACTTTAAAGCAAGACTACGACGCTTTTATCAAGAGTAAAATTATAAACCCAGTTGATGTTTTTGAGACTGCTAAAATTCATAAATGCCAAACTGAAGATCTATATAAGACACTTGACCCCATCACTAACCTAAAGAAGTCAGATGAATTGCTATTAGCTCACAGAAACCTGTGGTGGTGGGTGAGCTTAAGCGGCACTGACGACCTTGACTGGGCGATTATGCTGCTAGTTGATAGTTCATTCATGCTTCCAGAGAAAGATTAGTTGAAATATTTCGATTCAAAAGAGGGAAAATACTTTGAAATGGGAATTAAGCAACTTCAACGAAAAATAGACGATTTGTACACTGATGAACATGGACTGGTGTTTTGGAATTTGAATAGAGACGGAAGGAAGTACTATGCTTAAATCTCAACTAACTTAGATATCATTGCATAATTAAGAATTGTTTATAATATGATGTTTGTTTAACTATACTAAAGGGGAGGCTATTAAGATTATTATTATCAATCTATTTACTTTTTAATTCAAAGAATGTACCAATTAACCAAGGATAAAAAATACATGGACAAAGCTCTCTAAAAATACAATTTCGTGCTCACTAACAACACAAAACTATTTACAAAAGAAGGCATGCTAATGGACGGATATGATGCCCACCGAGGTGTTGATTCCAGAGTTTACTCCTACAACCAGGGTGTCTGGATTAAAATTCATGAATTGCTGTATATAATTACAAATAACAAGACTTACCTGGATAAAGGGTATAAATCTTGCAATGAAAAGCATAATATATCTCAGTGATAAGCAGGATGTATTGTAATAACGAATTATTCCCAATTTTATGGAGAGATTGCCTATTTTCAAGGGTCTTATATGAATTATATAACTTTTATTGATAACTAATGCTTTCTTAAATAATTTTATTCAATATCAATTAATCTCTTAATAAGTTAAGATAAAAGATTTTTGGGGATCAATAAGTTTTATATTTTTTTGAAGGGTCTATTCATGAGATATTTAAGTGATATAGCCCTAACGTCATATAACATAGCAAAACACAGACAACCAGAAATCTTAGAAATAAGAGATTACATAGTAACTAATGCAGAAACGGTTTGGGCTCTCCACAGAGACAAGTAATATAAGATTAGCCAAGATTATATAATATTATTCTTTATTTTAAGCATATAAATAATCCTGTTGATATCTAATCTAAACATATACAAAAGAAATATATTTTTTATATTTTAGATTGGATAGACAGCAGTGAAGAATCACTGAGATATAAGGGTAACTTTGACTCTGAGAGTCAAGCATCTGGTATTGATTTAATGTTGCTGCTTTGCTAGTATCAGAATTAGAATGATCTTAATAGTTAAAAAAACCATAAGAAAATATATCAAATAAAATTGGAAAAAGACTGATTTCTTCGATTATTTATTTCTTAAAATATTTCCAATATGCAATTCTGTAAGTTTGTTTTTTAATACAATAAAAATTGTATTAATTATTAAATTAAGTTTTAAATTTTAGTAATTACTCTTTTCTAATATTTATTTTTACTTAAACTAGTTTAAATCACTGCATGAATTTTTAACCATATGTAAAGTTCTATTTCGTTGTCTTCTCCTTGATTATAATAAAAAAGGCTTGAATCATAACTGATTAATTAAATTACATGCCATATATTCTATAGTAATTATAGATCCCTTACTTGAATAATCTCTCTGTATTGTTTCCACTCTCCCATAGAATAGTACTTATCGAATCTGAGGTAGTCGCTTGGATCTCTGTTATTGTAAGGTCTAAGGTAACTTATAAGGGCACCCTCTTTCTTTTTTGGGTCTGGTATTGGTTCGTCTGCTTCTCTGTAAAGTGTAGTGAGTGGTATAATAAAATCACTCAATAAAGTTTTTGTTAATATTTACTATAACCTTGGTGCTTCTGAATAGTCTCTGATTCTAAGTGCAAACTTCTCCATGGTAAGTTCAGGCTCGTAAACCCCAGTAACTCCCTCTATGTTAATGGGCAGCCAGAATGTCTTAAAAGGTATCTGGTAAGTCTCAGACCTCATATTCTTCATTTTAATGAGATAGTTCACATCGAAGTAGTGATCTGGAACCATGTAGTCCCAAGAAGCCAATTCTCTGAAGGACATGACTAATTCGGCCTCTTTTGCTGCGATTTAATAGCGCACTTTATCTATCTTCTTCTCGAGATCCTGAATTACTGTTAGTTTAGAGTTGTCTGTGCCCATACTGGCATAGGTTGTCGTGTTTTGGAAATTGGTGGAAGTGCCGTCTTGATTGAAGCCAGCTTGTCGCTTTTTAATTTCCATATCATCTAACAGTTAGTAAAATTCCTCAAATAATTTTTATAATCGAAAATTAAGTTAATCTTTTATTAATTTTTTTTCTGAATCATAATAATGTATTTCAATAAATTCTGAAATACTATAAAATAAAAGCATAAACTGCAAATATAGTTATGATGATTTTATTTGAAGATGAATTTTTTAAATTGCTTAATACCTAATATTTTTATATACATAATTATTTATTGATTTAACTCAAATTAATATATATTTTTGTTTTTATCAACTTTATAAATAATAAAATCAAAATATATAGATAATTAAAACTTTATTGAAAATGAATTCAAATCACCATAGAATTGATTTTTAAAATTAATAAATTGTAAATATACAACTTTTTTTTGAAATATTTTTCACAATTTTTTATATTAATAAGTATATCACAAAACATTATATTAGAATCACTATTTGTAAAACTTGAATTTATTTTTGCTTAGTCCAACTAGTTTGCTTTCCATAGCTCTCAGCTCTTCCACAATTCTAAAAGATTCATTGATTCCATATAGGAAGTACTCCATCTTAACGAATGAAATCTTCTCCTGCTTGCTATTCTCCGCCTTCTCAAACCTTTTGAGGTAGTCATGAGCCAGTTTAATTGAGTAAGGCCCGTATCTCACTTTATCCGACTGACTCAACAATGCCAGGAAGCCTTCGCCAGCTGAGTCGTTGTGGCCTCTACTTTCTACGAATTTCTTGAGGAGGCGCCTTTATTCAGCTTCATAGATATATTAAGGAATGTTACACTAGGTTTCAATCAGTTTATCTATGGACATAGTAGTCCTCATCAGTCTTTTCTCATCGTATAATTCAATAAAAATATCAATGGTTTTTAGGTGAATTCCATTGTATTTCCTTTGCTCCAATCTTTAAAACTGCTTGGCAAGCTTCTCGTGTTTCTCTCTCATACCTCTTTCAAACTCACTCTCCTCCTCTTTGGTCAACTTAGCCATATCAAGTGCATAGTTATACTCATCTTCCCCATAGTTTTCTTAAATACTTCTGACTATAATATCCAGTATCTAGTCGTAGTCTCTCTCAGGGTCTACTCCTTCAGGGTGTTTCTGAATAAATTGGCGTTCTAAGTCCTCGAAGAATTCAGTACGGCGCTCTACCTTCCTGTACCAGAAGTTGAAAAGATAGAGGATTGAGGCGATTAATTGGTATCTGGTGCGGATTGCTACTTCTACACCTACTATTGCCACGTCTTTATGTACTGAGAATTTTTATCTAAAAATAGTACTGTATATTTTACTATATATCTCAATAATATTAATTGAAATAATTATGAGTTATTAGTAATTTTTGGTCTTGTAGTGGATCTCTGACTACATTTTAAATATAATTATAATTATATAAAATGTTTGTTTGAATTTTCCTTGTTGATAATCAGTGATTTCTTGCCATCCTCAGTCTTTATATCGCCCATCTGTTTGCTCTTATCCAGTGTTTTCTTCACATTAGCAACATGTAGAGTATGTAGCACACTTTTATTTAAGTTTTAATTATGATATAAATTAATTGGATGTTATAAGTAATTAAATTGGACACACTTTGTACTTCACGACTTCTGAGGTTCTCACTGTCCGCATTAATTAGATCTTCCTTCAAATGTGTGAAGAATTTTTCCTTATTTGTGCGATCTAATGCCTCTGGAATCAAGAATATAAAATATATCTCTCATTTATATATAGAACAGAGAAATCAATCGCTTTATTTAACGATAAAATTGTTATTATATAAAGAACTTGATCTTCTCTGAGATTCTTAAGTTAGTTTCAGTTATTCTATCAGGTATTAAGGCCATCATTCCAGGTTATCTCGAGTACTTAAACGTGAAAGACCCCAAAATATTCGTTTTTTTAGAATATGAAATTCAAAAAATCAATTATATGGAAATATGGGCAAGCTTGGTTTCAATAATTTCCTAGTCGATTGCATTGAGGTAGTATCCCCACCCATTCTTGAAAGTCTTAAGTATCTTTTCATACCTCAATTTTTCTTATTGATAGTAATCATTTGGATCTGCACATTGACCTTTCAGCTCACCCTTCTCAAATTTCAATTTACCTGCTCCTGTAACTTGATCTTTATATGGCATTACTTTTCATAATTAAATATCATTGCAAAGTAATTAATTTTATTTCATACAATAAGTGACTTTATTACTATATTTAATAGTTTAATAATATAAAATTATATAGCCATTTCTTTTTAAATTATATATATAGAACACTTTTTCAAGATCTTTGACAGTTGAGCAAATCCTGACTCCCCAGATATAAGGTGGCAGAGACTGCTATTAATCTTCAGTGAGAAACTGCCACCCAATTTTAACTTAATTTTATTTTTACATGCGAATATGGTCTTAATGTTGATTACTCAAATCTTCAATGAATAGTTTACCCATATATTCTTCAACTTCATACACTCTGTTAATACAATCGTTTTTAGTGGGCTTAGTAATTAATGGGCATATTTTGAATCTGTAAAAAGCTGGACAGATATATTTTTACCATTTTAGTTAAAATAAAGCTGGATTATTGGGTAAAATGATATTTAAATTGATCTTTATTAATTGTTTCAGATGTTATAGAACCTCTTATTGACTTCATTATAGTAAAAGTTCTATGCTTAAAACTTAGTGAAGTACCTAACCTTCAAGTTATTAAGATTGACTTTATCAGCCTCGTTTGCTTCGCTATAGTAATCCCCTCTCTACGGTAATCTCTAAAACCTAATTTCATAGAGACCATGAGACTCAGACTCTACCAGGAAATGAATTACGTGGTTTCCCTTAGGGTTTTAAAATAACTGGAAAACTTAGTGAATTTTATCTGTTTGGGAGTAACTGTTCAGTTCGTCTTCAGTGAGCCCGTTTACAATTTTACCTTCTTTATCGAAGATTAGAGATTTTATCTCATCTCCGATTGTTGAGATAAGAGCATTATTTAACACTTCAAACTTCTCAATTATACTTGTATAAAGGAGATTAACTATAGAAAATTTCCTAAGGACTAAATCATAACATAAAAAAATTACATTTAAAATTTTAGTACATATATTTAATTTAAGTATAAACAAACTTTTCAGCTTGCTTCAATCTATCTTGAAAGTCCTAGCCAGTAACCTCTACATAGCTTATTGGATAAATCATTTTCAATCCTTCCTCAAACATAAGTGGAGTGTCCATGAATATAAACAGAAGAGGGAATTAGTTCACTCTGAATGGCGTGGTCTTCAGTTTCATTTTGAAAAGGTCAGTGTATTCAACCTGGGAGTCTTTGTAGAGTTGACGGATTTCTCGGTCACCAGCTATCTTGCAAATGTGGAACATGTGCACTTAGGTGTCTGATAATAAATTATGAGGAAGATATATAATAATATAATTTAAGATATCAATTAATTGCTTTTACTTATATATTTTGAATATAATTTTAAAATATAATTGAATACCTTTGAAAGTTATTTAAGATTATTTCATTAATTATATCAATTTAATTAATTCCTCTTCTCTTTTATAAATCAGTCAATCTATCAGTCTAGTTCCCATAGGTTTTAAGCAATCTCTCGCTCTAATTCACAGTCTGCATTCTTTAAAACTCAGACATTCCAGTCTATCCCATACCCATGCTTTTCTCTTTCATTGATTCGGCAAGTGCTTATTCCTTTGCAATAGTCTCCCTTAACTTATGAGTGTAGTCTTTATACTCTCCTGAAAGTTTTTCATCAAAAATTTTCTCAACTTCCTCTGGTCTAATGTGCAGTAATTTATGTTTAATTATTCTGAAACCCATTCTTTCAAGCAGTCTATTGGCTTATTCATAGAAAACGTTATACAGTGGATTGAGTATGATCACACTTTCCTCGATTGTAGCCACTTCAGGCATTAAAATGCACATTTACTTTTGAGCATCTTATAAAGAAGGGGATGCAAGTGCAGCAACATTAAAGAATCTCTAAAATAGATTTAGTTCTCTACGGATTTAATCGATTTTATAGAAGTACAACTGATTTTCCAAACGATTCGCTTAGCTTTCTTTCGTTGTTTAGAAAAGTTTCTTATATTTCTCTAGTTTTGTGTGCCCTACTATAAAATCTTCGAGATCTATGAATTCAGAGAAGGATGTAAAGGGTGTGATCTCAAACATACCATTTATTGAATCTACGTTTTACCTCACGCTACTTTGGTCTTCAAATAGTTGTGGAATGCGCCTTCTGCCAAATGGTTTGCATCCATCTACTAAACTTTGCAAATCTTCAACTGCAGTTTAATAATATTGAATCATTTGGTCATCAATCATTAATTAATATCAATTAATGATTTTTTAATATGCACCTAACTTACTGACTACTATAATTCACAGTCTACGCATCCATCATTAAGTATAGTATATTTCAGCTTAATCTTTTAGTAACTTTTTCCACTTCAGCCAGATACATAACCTCAGACTTCAATAGCATTCTTACTTTTCTCTTGATAATCTACAATTGAAATTTTAATTATTTAAAATAACTTAATTATATTTTCATATTGAATAGTGAAATCATTGACTTTAAGTATCTATATGAACTACTCATTTAATCCATTTTTAACAATGATTGGCCTCATAACGAGCACACTGTAGTTAGACTTGGATAGCTCAGGGAAGAACATATCACTCAATCTTGTGTAACTTACATAGTTGTTGTAGTTTGATAATTTCAAATCGAGAGCATTGGGTAGGATTAGATTACTCAGTCCTGTTTTTGCAATCGCATAAAAAATTATGATATGAATATATTTTGACACTTTTTATTCATTGTTGTTAATTTAAAATAGTTTAAATATAATTAAAGCATAGATGTTGGCAAGATTTTAACTATTGCTGAAATTATATTTTTTAAAAAAAATTTACAAAACCTTTTTGTTAATTTATTATTTAATTAAATAATAATAAATGTCGAATTTCACTGATTTATATAAATTATAAGGAATAGTTACTATAAATAAAATATAAAATTAATTTGAATATATCCTAAAAATAACTTTTTTCCAGCAATACCTCTTAGTTAGTTTGGCATAGACCCATCAAGACTAGCATTTTTATATGTAGTAGTCGCTTGTTGCATCTTTTAATAATCAATATCTACTTCTTTATGCGAATATTGAATGCTCATCGCTGAATATGAGAAGAAATCTTGCATTATACCATAGTTAAATAAATTCTTATTCTTCTTAGTCAACAGTCTCTACTTCTTTTTATTTTTGCGTTCTTACTGCTTTGACTTCTCTATCCACTCTAATATTGTGTCGTCTTTATTGCTCTCTTCTAATTTTGTAAATTACTTGGATTGTTAGGCATTTATGATTGTTTCTCGTTTAATTATGGCCTCTCTTAGTTGTGAACTGATTTTTCTAGTGAGTGTTTTGCGATTTCTGTAAAATCCTTCATCCTCGTCTTCGTCTAGTTAATCTTGTATGTCTCTATTAGGATCTTGCATAACTGCCATGGTTCTATCTCCATCATCTAAGTCCTGCATAAGTTCCTGTAATTTTTCATTCATGTGCTTGGAATTAGCATCGTTTTGCCCAAGTTGAACCTGCACATAGCTCGAAGCATCCCCAAAGTAATTGTTGAAATCCACTAGTTACTCAGTAATCACGATACTTTTAGTCATCCTAAAAAGCGAAGGGAAGAATGTTATAGAGTCTTCCAACGCTAGGATTTTGTTATCTGAGAGATATAGCATGGGCATCTCGTATGGTGGAACAAATTACTGCACTTTTACCATTATAGATTTGAGCTTTGAATCTAAATTTTGGAAAGTAGCACTTCCTAGAGCCAAGATTAAAACTTCTTTTGTGATTAATTCTCTGAGTAAGGGATTACTCTCGACTTGTTAAGTGAGGTAAAGTTCTTGAGAGGCTAAATCAGTAGGTTTGCTTAGAGTCTTTTTTATTTGGGTTGAAGTCTTGGAGAACGTTTTTACTTTGAAGTATTTAGACTAATATATACAGAATGATTGGCTTATAAAATAAAGAGAATATAAATGATTATTTCACTTATTAGTATAAATATAAAATATAAATTTAATAAAATCGTATATTATTTATCTTAATTTTTTCAAATAGGCATTTCTTATATTTATTCTAATTTATCTTTTCCCATTGGTAGAACTGTCTCTCGTTTGCTTAACGCCATTGTATCAATAAACTGATTCTTATTTTGATTATAGATGCTATCAACATTTGATGTGCGTGCTATAGAAGCAGCTCCATTGTTCTGATTATTACCTCCCCTGTTATAAATTTTGTCTTATTAGCTCTGATTCATGTTTAGTGGGACTCTTTGATTTAACTTTCCATTAACAAACCCTTGTTGTCTCTGTTATTGTTTTACTATTAATGCTAGTATTAATTTTGATCTGGCGCTATGTTCTTTTGGAGAGTGATACCTTGGACATAGTGCATGTTTTAGTTGGATTTCTAGTTTATCATAGTCTATTACATTTTTTATAATTTTTTTTCTTTCTCATCTGCGAACTGATTCATTATGTAGGGATCTTTGGCTCCTGTTTTGGTTTGCATAGATGAACCTTGATAAGCTTCTTGACGGATGTTTGGGATTTTACCTAAGTTTTAATCGCTAATACGAATATAATAAAGAGGATATAGTATTGTAAAAGGGCAGCTCTTAGGTTTACAAAATACATGGTATTAATTTACTAATACCAAGAATCTTAGTGACTTAATTTTCAGCTTAACCCACCATTCTTGTTTTGAAATAAATAGCCTCTTCTACATCTAAGTCTCTCTTTTCCATTTACAGTACTTCCAATCCATCTTCCTTGATTATAGTCAATAACTCATTTAGGTTGTTTTGATATCATTAATTATTAATATAAAATACACAATATCTTGTCTATTATTCATACTTCAAATTAAGTTAAATATAAATTGATATTTCTCTGTGTCTCTGACTTAAAACACAGCAATGACACAATTGAAATTTATATCTTTAGATCTTATATTGTAATTTTTAATGGTTTCACTGAGCTCTGGTGGGAAGACCAAGTCTTTTTCTCTGTCAAAAACCACTTAATGAAAGTATGCTGGGCATTTACAGTTTTGGAAAAATGTTGGAAATTCAGTCATATTACTGCCACTTTATATTTTTTATTTAATTAAAATATATAAGACAGTTATTTAACTTTGAGACAAATAAATTAATATTGCAATAATTTCTCTCTTATTAAATACCACCCTTAGAAGGAATAATCATATTGATTGGGTTCATAACCAATACACCCTTTCAAGCACACAGAACAAAACCTTCGTTTAATGCCAAACATGTCCTCAGATGGCTGCCTAGCATTTTTAATGCTCTCTTCCAAGTTTATTAGCTCCTCTTCCTTGAATTCCCTAAGCTCGTCTTTGAATTCCTGAGTGAGTTTACCCTTGTCATCTAGGAAGCGCTCTACTTTTGAGGAGAGTAGGCCGTACTCACCGTCCTTGTCTTCCTTTATGTTATCGCTCATTGCCTTGTAAAATCTTTGTCTTTTGTCTTCTAACTATGCATAGAATTTATATCAAGTTTATATTTTTATCAAAATTGTTAGTAATTGAAATGAAATAAGTCTTAATAACTCTACAATTCAAAACTATTTCAAGTCTTTAATTTATAGAGTAATTAAATCTCACGGTTTTACTTAGTTTTTATTGTTTGAAATGAGTATACATTATGACATAAAAATAGTGGAGACTTACCTATAAATCTTTAAGTGTAGATTTCTGCTTAAGAGATTACTATTTATCATAAAAGTATGGATCGTCTATTCCTGACTTTGATAAATTTTTGGCATCTTCTGTAATAAAAGAGTATAGGGCTTATTCGCTTATATACCCTTAGTTATTTGCTGATTTTTCTTATAATAGGGTACGAAGATTCAAAATAGTTTATTAAAAAGCAAATAAATGTAAGTTAATACTCCTAAATTTTTCTTTTGTTAATCCTGGCGCTGCTCCTCTCATATTTAAATTTAAATTTATATATTTAATTTCTCATCAAATCTAAGTTTTGAATTTACATTTCCTATGATATAAATTAATTGTTTAGAGTAATAAGTTTAATATTTAGGATATTATTTGTTCTGTTTTATTTATGATGTAAATTCAAAAGCCACTTTCATACTATTGTAAAAAAATAGCCTATCAATAATTTAGAAAAATAATATTAAATCTTTGAATTTTACATAAATTTTACGCTGATTAATAATATTTATACTTCAATAATAATTCCCATTAGCATTTGAAATCTCATTCTTATTTTTATTATTATTGTAGGAATACATTCAAAATTGGAAAATTAATTATAATTAAA
>ARYC01009799.1:0-11149 GCA_000711775.1 Oxytricha trifallax | reverse complement strand
AGAGTTGAAGTCTAGAAGTAAGTTAAAATGAAGAAAGCACAGTCAAGAACTTTCCAGTCTCTGAGATCAATAAAATCATGGTTAAAATAGAGGCAATGAAGATTCCCATATCAAAAATTATTGACTTAGATTCTTGTCTTGAAAGCTTCCTCACTCTTGAAGATAAAATAGAGAAGAGAGTCATTACTGATGATTAATATGCTTACAAGATATATCCTTTCAATTACTTCCTTGCTGATGACAAGTTCCAAATGGAATTTGCTAATGAGTATTATGCTCTTTAAAAGGCAAAGTTTAAATGAGTGTAGGCATATCATCTAGCTTGATGCTATTTTACTTGGTAAAGATCGTGTAGCCTTCAGGCTTTCTTTACTTGAAATGACTTACAGAGAATTCTTATCTGACAATAGATGTCAGAGATAAATTGGCTAGATAGTATAGCAGATAGTTGAGGGGATTGAAGAGCTTCACAAGCTAGGTTATGTTCATAGAGACTTAAAGCCAGAGAACATCATATTTAACTTTCAGCCTCTTATAGTTTATATTATTGACTTCAACAGAGCTCAAAGAGTGCAAGCCTCTGCATAAGCAAATGTATACGGCACTCTTGGATATTTCCCAGAGAGAGAGAATTGGAGAGATGGAGACACTTAATGGGATATCTGGGCTCTAGCAGTAATAATAATAGAGAGCGACATGCCAAGAAACGATTACTTTAGCTGCAGGGGTGAGAGAGATTCTAAGCAAAGAATCAAACAATTTCTAGATAAAAATAAAATAAATGGAGGTCTCAAAGAACTTGCATACTCAACTATTATCAAACCAAGCTAAGAGAATTAACAAACAATAGAAACAATTAAACATCATCTAAGAAAGATAAAATTCAGAGAACTGCCACATGACACTTAGCTTATGTTTGTGTGAGATATCTTAAAAACTCGCTTGTTATACTCACTTAAAATACTAATATTTAAACATTGAACCCCTATATAAACCCTATTAAAACCCTAATAAAGTATGCACTAATAGTCTACTTTTATCAATCAAAAACTCAATCAAACTACTGAAAGGGTTTTGGGGTTTTGATTGTGAATTTATCAAACACGATGGTATAATAATTAGTCATTTTTCTTTAAAATACAAAAAACGTCATGTATTATGACAGCAATTGATTATTGATTTACTATCTGAAAAGCTAATATATCAAACTACAAATTAAAATAAAATCATAACAATCACTAGGACTCATAGAATGTATTGTTGAAATGTAAATTCCAATGAAAACGGGACAACAAATGAATATTGTTTATAATTGAATTAATAATAGCAATATAAAACTTTATTCATGTAATTCAGTTTTCAACTTACTCTGATATATAATAATAATATTCAAGAGATTAATTAATCATTAATTCATACTAATTGGTGTAAATGTGATATGTATCTATATATAATAACAAAATATATATAATTATAATTGCATTTGATTTGAAAATCATTTTAAATTATTATAATTAACTTATTCAAGAATATTATATTGATATTTATATAAATTAAAAATGTTTATGGTAACGATATAAATGAAATCATATTATTTTACATTTTTTATAAGAAATTAAATTAATACTTAAAAGATAGAACAAAATATCTCTTAATAGATAAATTTAATGTTAACAGAATAATCGTGCAATATAGATAGTTAGTTAATTAATCACTTAGGTAATAATCTTAAATTATAATATAATACTTTCATAAAACATATGTGTCTGAGAGAAACTTATAAATAAATTGCTGTAAAATTGTTCTGATAAAAAATAAAATAATTAAGATCATTATCAAAGTTGTTAATATATCATGATATGAAGCATTTTTTTAAAGCAAACTTTTTTATAATCACCTATAAAGTAAGATATTTATCAGTTTCATTATAACAAAATTATAATTATTATCTTATAATTATGTAAGTTAGTTTATTTAATAGTATAAATTGATAAAACCCCATAGAACAATTAAAAATTGAAGAATAGGGTAAAGAAAAAATAAATAAAAGATAATTATTAATGGAATATAATAACAATGTTTGGGCTAATTATTAAAAATATTAACTCGATTAATTATCCTTATTAAATAATCCAATAAGGATGTGAAATTTTGAATTAAGCCTAGTTATACTTAATTAAAGCAATTTATTAATAATTTTTAATTTTATTGTTCTTAATTCTATTCTCATGTCTTAATTGATCAAAACTATTTTCTATGTTTAAGAATAAAAATACTTTAAAAAAAGAGATAATAAATGGTATTATTCACATAATAATGTAAATAAAAGAAAATATTAAAATAAGAAATTTTGATAAACTTTTAACCATTATAAAAACAGAATAATTAAATAAAATATTAAAATAAAAAATTTAAGGTTCAATACATAAAAAATGGTTAGTAAAAATAAATATAATAAATAATATAAGGTAAAAATTTTGAAATAAAAATAATTTTTTAATGTAAAATTAAATCTGATATTCATTAAATGGTAAGTTCGTCCCCAATTGAAACATAGTCAAACTCCTCATTCCAGTCTTTGTCAAACAAACTGCAATAGCTTTTACCAGGAATGATGTTTTTCATAATGAATTTAATTTCGATAGGTTTTTTTGAATTTCCCTCTGCCACAGCCTCAATAATATCTTATGCTCTGTAAGGCTGCATTTCTGGAGGTGGATTCCCTTTCAATCCTACAAGACATATCTCTTTGTTGTGTCTCACATGATAGCCCATTCTATTGACATACCCACCTTTTTTAGTTTTTTTCAAATAAACTATTTAATCAACAACCCTATAAAAATATATTTTAATAAAATTGTATTACCTATAGCCTTTATATAATAGAAATGCCATTGCCTCTGTAAAAAAACTTGAAATCGTCCACATAAAACAATAACCTTGTTCTTAAAGATGTTCTATTTATAAATTGAATAGATTTTGAATTGACTGGGTTTTGTAATTTAAAAACTTCTTTCCTTGTTTATTCTCAAAGTCAAGCGGCCAAGGATAATCTATTTCAATTCCAGAAAATATTCTCCTCGAAGTTCAAGTTGCTTTTCTCCAACAACTTTAAGAGCATCTTTTTTGAAAATATCTGCTTAAATTTTAATTGGAGGAGTATCAAATTTTTAGTCAATGTATTGATGCTCCAGTCTCTCCTTTTATATTAAAGAATTCATGAACTGCTTGTGAACTTATTCTCTGAATTTTTCTTGTTCAATTCTTTGATTTTCTATTGCTTTGATATCAAGGTAAGATCGTAGATTAACTGTAATATCTTATTTTTCATTTTTGTTTTCAGTTGAAAGTCTAAAGTCATTAAAGAAACTTTCAAAAGTTTCAATTAGAAATATCAAAGATTTTTGTTAAAATTCCTAAATTAAAAATTCTTAAACGGCTGAATCATGAGAGTAAGTTTACTTAATTTCGTCAATTTTTTTCTGATATTGTCTCCAGAAAATTCTATATTCTATATAACTTTCTTAGTTAACTTTTTGAGTTCTGATTTTTTCTTATATTTATCTTGGCCTTGAAGGATGTGCTGTGTAAGAATATTTTTTGATCCTTTAGAATCATTCATAAATTTTGAGCAATTAATTAATTGAGCTATTATTTAATTCTAAATTATTATTGTTTTTTTAAGTTTCCCAACTTCGTCATCATTTAGATAGTTTCTGTAATTTATTTCTGAATCACTTTATTCTATAATTTATTTTACTGAATACTGCTATTGCTAATTGATTTCATCTTTAAAGTCATCATCAAGCTCTAAATCCTCATCACACTCATTTTAATTGTTTTCTTTGATTTCTTATTGAATGATTTTTTTGCTTTTCTTAGTTATTTTTGATTTCTTTTTAGGAGAAACTTTTTCCTACTCCTCACATTTGGTTTGGGTATTACTAATATCTCTATTAATTTATAACTTGAAGTTTTTGAAGATGTTTAATTTTTTGAGAGCAGCTTAGTGAGAGTTTCTAACATGAGATAGAATTTTTCTGCTGCAATAATCATTTATAATACCCTTGTCATTTAGGCAGTAGAGACATCTGTACACCACTCTGTTACATGTTGAGTATTTTAATGTAGCTTGCATCTGTTGAGCTTAATCTAGCAATCAATCATTTATTCTTGCATTAGTTAATTTATATATTGAGTTGTTTGTTGAATTGTTTTGTAAAATTATATCTTTTCTTTATTTTAAAAGCGTTTTATATTAAGGCTAACTTAATGAGCTTGTTTTTTAAATATTGTAAATATTATAAGTCAAATTATCCTATTGCTGATAATTTAAACTCTTCCACTCTATAACCAATTATTTTTAAATAAAATTGTTTTATTTCTATTATATTATTCTTATAAAATGACACATAATAAAGTCTATTTACTCAAACAAAATAACTAGAAATTACATTAGTCCTAATGATTTAAATTATTTTAAGGGTATAAAAATTAATTAATCCCTAGTTTAAAAAATTATAATTACTCGATTAGTTAGTTTGAATTAGCACAATGCATATTAAATTATATAGGAAAAATTATGAATAAAGAATATTATAATGATTATTGTTTAGTATTTGAAATCTATTTCAAAGGGAAATAAACAAAAGTAGTTAAGAAGATAAATAGAAAATTGAATTTTACTTTTATTTATTATCAACAAATTTTAACTTCAAAATTGACTATATAAATTTCAAAAATGCAACACGATTTAAAAAGCTTATTAAAGTTTAACTATAGTTAACTAAAGTCGTCTTTAAGAATGAAATTATAGTCTAATTTATATTAATATAAAATGATTTAAAATTTACAAAAATAAATTTAAATTTTTCTATACTAACTAAGCTAGTTATCCGCAGACCCTCTGCGGATTCTTGATTCCGCAGAGGTCTGCGGAATATTTTTATAATCCTAAATTTAGCAAAATTTATTATTGTTTAAGAAATTAACTAATCTTATATTTGTTACTAAATTATAAAATTCCGCATACCCTCTGCGGAATCAAGAATCCGCAGAGGGTCTGCGGAATTAATATAAATAAATGAAATTAAAAAGTTTAATATTATGAGAATTACCTATAGGTTATTTATCTATTAGTTTATATTAATTATTCCGCAGGCTCTCTGCGGAATTAAGAATCCGCAGAGGGTCTGCGGAATAATGTTAATTTTCTTTATAAAACTTATCAAATACAAGAATGACACTTTGTTTAATTTTTTTAATAAATCTATAAAGTATTTTATTTATCTTAGCAATTTTTTTATTGATACTTACTAATAATTACGGCCCTTGAATGTTTTTTTAATAATTTAATTACCCCAATATAATGTTGAATATAATTTTTTCTTCTTAATTTTGTAATTCTAAAACCTCTCAAACCCTTTATTAGTTGTTTTTATTTTTGATTGAAGATGATTTTTGTTATAGTTTTGACTTGATAAATTACCAAGGTATTATAAATGTTTTAAAGCTTTGCTAAGTAATCTTATCTCATGATACTGATAAAAATACTTTTAAAGTGCATATTATTCATTACAAATTGGTTCATTAATAAAACTTTGTGCTCCGCTTTTCTTTTTATCACAAACTCTATTATTAATCTTAGGCTTTAAGCTTTTACTATAATTGAAAAGACACTAACAAGACAAAAATCTAACACTAGTAGACAAGTCATTAGACTGTCTTAACCTTTAAAATTGACGAAATAGTTTATAAAAAATCTCTAGTCAAAGGGTTAAATAAATTATCGAATTGCTTTATTTCCACTTTCTTTAAAATGATTTTAAATCATAATTAGCAAATTATCCTGGCTGAATTATTCAATAGTATACAAAATTAACTGCAATCTTTTAACTTTAAGTGAATCTTTATACAACTACCTTAAGATCACTATTTAAGTTACTCATAAATTTGTAAGTATAATGTCTTCAAGGGCTTTAATTATACACTTATGAAAGCATGAGCTTGCCCAATCTACATTGAGCATTAATATAGCTTAACATATCTCAACTATCATAAGTTCCCTAATATACAGTTTTTTCCCTTCAACGGCAAAAAGTAGTTTCTTTTGTTACTTTAGCTCCGCTCACATTGGTAGAATGTTTTTCTTTTTAATTTATGCAAACATCCTTTCTATTGGAGCCAATTAAAAATGATAGGGCCCAAGAAACATAATAGGGATTTGATAGTATTTAAGCTTCTCTATTAAATATTTACTTCGATGGTATGAAGCATTGTCTAGCATAAAGATATGCGTTTCTCTCCAGTTGGTATTCTACAAGCACAATTCAGCTGCGAGACACAGGATAAAGTACAGAACTGTTTTGCTTTGTGTTCTTCCTGAGTTTACAGTAAAATAAGCCTGATTATTGTTGCTAAGCGCCCCAATGATACTGATGTCATTTAATCTTGAGGACCCAGTAGTATGGTTCAATTTTCCTTTTTTACACCACCATTTAGTTTAGTTTTAGCTAAACCGTAACAAACTCTCATCTATATTTATAATTGTTTTATCTTCATGAAGATTTTTTAGGAAGAAGTAAGCTGCCTTTTATCTTTGGAGTTTAGATTTTATCATGTTAACCCGCGGGCTGAGATAGTATCACTTTTTATAGGTTAAATTTCTTTTCTGTTTTAGATAATTTCTTATACTCGATAGAGAAAGAGTTACATTAAGTTAAGAGCTTATCTGACTCTTTAATTTTTTACAGCTGAATTGCTCATCACTACAATCTATACTTTAATCTATCAAGCTTATAACTTCATGGTTAAACTTTTTGAACTATCTACTTTTGGGATATGATGACTATTACCAATCAATTCTATCAATGGTCAAGGACTCTTTTACTTGTTTGTAACTCATTTTATAACGACTCATTATACTAGATATTGATGTACCACAGGTATTTGCAAGGTACTAAATTTGCTATTTGCAAGTTTTTTAATTAGAGCCTTTAATTAGTGCTTTATTCATATCACTACAAGACTTAGATTCTTCTAGTGAATCCGGATGAGATTAGCTAAGTTAGTTGATTTAACCTTATATGTAGTCTTTCACGTTTTTTTGGATTGCTTCGCTTTATTGGTTCGAGCATACAAGTTTCTATAGGTACTAGTCTTCTTATGTTGTGTCAATGTCTTTCCTTTACTTAAATAGTATCAATGCTCTTATCACGCTTTCCAAAATCTCATTCTGAGATAAACCTTAATTTGAAATGGAGGACTACTAAACATTGTGCTCATTCTTTCTTGGGTCCTATAGTAAAGCTTAGGGGGCTTCCAAAATTCTTTAGTCTTTTATTTTTCTCTCTAATTAGTTTAAGGCTTATTCATTGAGCTGAAATACCTTTATTGGCTAAGGTCATTTGCTTCCTATTTATAGGAGCGTAGATGTTGAGTACTATTATAACTCTTTGGAATGAATTGAATGCTCATCATCGCTGCTATTATCTGAAGAAGTATTCACATCTTAATGTTAGCTCCCACGATTAGGATTCGAAAAATAGTCTGTAATTTTGTTTCTTAAAGCTTTTAACTTTTTCATTTTATCAATGATAATTTTACTAAGAGCATAGTAGGAATTCTCTATGGACAAATGCGTTTTGTCAAAAATGATTCTTCTATATAGTAAAGAGGCCCTGTTTATATTATATATAAAATTATTTAATTAGAACTGTATATTAATTAATTAAATCTTTATCTGTTTGAATACGAAAAATTAAATGGACCACAATATGAACTACGCCCAAGTTAACGTTCATCAGATACGCTAAAAGGTTGGTAGTAAGAAAGAATTGTATGATTTTCTTTCACAAGATTGCAATGCCTATATACCTAAAATTACATGCACCAACATTTACTTTTTAAAGGCTATTATAAACGGTGAAAAAAATGTAATTAATTTTCTTTAACTTGTTTTAGTACCTGAAGCGAAATGAAGTAATCATAACTGCGGTGCCTTAGATTGAGGGATTAACAGCCGACGACTTTATAAAATTTGCGGAGAACCGGCAAGATATGCTAAAGTTCCTGCCAGATCAATGCGATTGGATCCACCTTGACAAAAGGTAGATCTGCGACGTTTTGATGTCGCTTGACAGAGAGGGTATAAGCGAGATGATTCATAGTGCTAAAGGCCAGAGGCTTGACAGGATAAAAAAAAGCTAAAATCTCATGGTCACGATGCGCCCAGAGTTCGCATAAGCATTGCAGAACTCATTGCAATTTAGCTGTAAGCATTAACACTTAACTTAACTTATAGAGTAAAGAGGACGCTCCGCATACTTATTGAAGGCAACTTCTCAAAGAAAAAGAAGATAAAGAGAGATTGAGGAGGTTAAAGGAGAGGAAGTTTAATTAAACTAGAGCAAGTAAAAATACCTTGAGCAAAATAAAAGGGTGCGCCAGGAGATGGATATGCTCAGGGAACAATTGGAGGAATTTAATGACTACAAGCAAGTGGTAATGAACTTGCACTAAGCAGGCATCATTAATGAAGAAGGCAATCCATTGGTACCATCCCTTAACTTTAATGACCAAAATAATAATATGCAATGATAAGTTAAGAAGGAGTTAGCGAGTTAATAAATTTAATTCAAACTTATTAAATTTGTATGAATATTTTGCGATATATACTGAAAAAAGAATCGTCTTTGCTTCCTCTTCTCAATCTTTCGTAAATCTCTCATACTTGTGCCTTACTTCTTGTTACTCTTTTTGTAAGGATGTTCCCTCTAATTTTATTGATTTTGGTCGTTGAAGGTTATCTTGGACTGGGAATGTCAAACTAAAACTCTTTAGGTTTAGTAGGTTAATCTAGCATATTTAAATGCTTTTTGTTAACTTTCATTAACTAATGCTTGCTCTTTTAGAGTTCCTTCTGTTTTCTCTTAGTTCTAATTGTCTCTTTCGTCGACTGTCCTTACGGTGCAATAGATTGAACTAATCCGGGAACTTCTTTCATTTGCTCTATTTCTTCATAAATGCTGTTTGGCTTGCTCTCTTTATTGTCAGATAGTGAATCAACTGATTTAGTCTCCTCTTTGCTGGTTAGTTGGTCCTTGCTTTTCATTTTGTCTTGATTATTCGGGGAATTGTAAAATGAAGGCTTTTAAGGAGGGCTTTGCTGTTTGCTAGTCGAAACTTGGTTTACTTCGGCAACTCTATTTGTATCTTCAAACGCACTAATCTCTCTGTCGTAAAACTCCTGTTCATTACTATCGCTGAGCGGGTCTTCAGCAGACATTTACAGCTATTTTTGTTGCTTTTACTCATATTTCTGACTTAAGGTTGTTTGCAGCTTCGAGAATTTGATATGATTTTCATTTTCTAAGAAGTCTTATGCAGTTGGATAACTTGGTCCTCTGTGTCTTGAGATCCGCTGACAAGTAAAACATGTCGGGACTGTCCTTTGTTTTCTAGTCGACCTACCCTCCCAATTATTTGTTGTGTTTAACGCTTTGAAAGACGTCACAATTCACTAAGTATTGCCCACCATTATTTTCTATCTCTTTGCTCGTTTAGATATCTGTCCCTCTTTTTTAAATATCACTTAATAGCAGAAACCAAACCTCTTATTACTGTTTTTCACATTGAATCTCTCCTCTAAGTAAGCATCTGCTTTGAGCCCTTAACACCTCTCATGCTATAGAATTGGAGCTCTCTAAACCTTTTGAAAAATTGCTCAATAATTTGATAAGCTCCAGAGGCCACTAAAATTACGGGGGTAAGGATGGTTTGCTTCATGCTAAGCTCGTAGAGGTATTTGCAATACTCTTGCTAGCAGGAGTTAAATAAAACATTCTAGAGCTAGCATTTCTTGTCTGATTTTAAAGAATTTAATGTAGGAAATTTTATTTCTTTTGCCCCGAATGCAAGTTCTAAGCATGTTTCCTCTTTTTAGGTCAACGAGGACCCTGTTAGGCAAATAAGCTACTTGCTGTTCCTAAATATTTAATCCAATCTGAGATTGCCGTTGGATTCCCTTCAAAGATGAACCAGTCATATCATCTACTATCAGTGTTGAATCTTTCAGAAATTGCTTAAACTTGGGCTCTGCAATCTGTGTTTCAAAATACCGTTGAGTCATATAGTATACACAGTTGAGCCTCGTACTAATTGTAATTAATGTTGAGATTGTTCTAAAGAATTATATTCTCGAATCTTTTTTCATCCCTGAGAATTAAGTAATCATTTTTCCCTTGTATAATGGTGCTTCTCTGATTTTGTTTTGTAAGTATCACAGGCATCATGGCACAGAGCAGTGTCTTGCCGTTTTCAATGCCAAAATTCAAGAACTAGTACTTTTCCTGGGACCACATTCCGTAATTTAGGCAGAGCTTTTACAAAGATAGAAAGTTGAAGCGCAGTTGCTTTTCTAGCTCTTTTATTTAGTCTTATTGCTTTGTTACATTCTCTTGCATGTCGCAGCAAAACTGATAAACAGGCTTGTTATCTTTATTATTTTTCTTGAATTTTCCAACCGTTTTGTAAAATTGCTGGCAGGAGAGATCCTCTATCTACTTTGGATTTTTGAGAATCTGTCTTAAGCTATTTTAGCTTCCGCTGATAAGGTCAGCTATAATGTCAGGCCTATTTTTAATGCCTTTTTCAATCTGAATAAAAGTAATTTGCTTCACAACATTGACAATGTCTGAAACTTTGCAAACCCAGTTTGGATTTCTTTCTTTCAATTCCACTGATATTTAAGCTATCAGTAAAGAAAAATCCCCCTAATCCATGTAGTCCCACTTTTAAACAAATATCTCCTTGATACTATTTATCATCGAGTCTAGTTCTTGATAAGTCTTAGACTAGCTGAGAGCACATATTTGAACAAAGTCTCCTACGACATTTATTGGAATCTCACTGATTAATCTCAAGCCTTTATTCTGTTTCAGTACTTAAATAAAAGGTTTATTCAAGCATTGCAATGTGTTTGGCAAGAGTCTAATAACTTAGGCGTCAACTTTGAACAGCGAGAATGTTCCAACCATCAATGGAATGATTCCAATGTTTTTGCTGTCTAGCAATACCAACTCTTCTTGTAACTATGAGAACGACTCTACTTCGTTGTTAAATATATAGTTTGCCAGCCCCAACGTTTACT
>ARYC01009798.1:0-17316 GCA_000711775.1 Oxytricha trifallax | reverse complement strand
GAGGTTCTCGTCACCTACGATGTCATCCAGTATGGCGAGATGCTGGTTGGCTACTCTAACATCGAATCGAACGCATCTATAATCAATGGGGCCAAAAAGTATGATAAAATGAAGACCCCGAAAACCCCATTTTTGAAAGACCAAGTTTCAATTCAAGATGAAAGTGACCTGAAAGCTGAAATTCTGAGACCCAAGCAATTCTGGGAACCTCTGGGTAAGTATTGCTGTTATTGCTTAACTATTTGAATACAGCGTCATCAGCAACTCGAGAGATAACAATTCAGATGGTAAAGGTTCTATAATAGGTTAAGAAGACTAAATTGTCAATTCAGTACAAATAGTGGCTGGATCTGGAATTTTTCCACAAAAATTTCAAGGCCAAACTCGAAATCGATCTTTCCAAAGTTACGGAGGAAATCTTCCGCCTAGAGACAGCATATTTTTGATGTTAAGGAGTAAAGCATCGCTGCCACTCCTGTCAAATGCAGCGAAAAATACAAGTATACTCAGCTGTCACCTATCCTAGAAGCCCCAGAGGGCAGTGCTCAATAGACATCCCTGCAGAAGCGCTTCAGCGCGATCAGAATATAGAGCTCCTCCAAGAAATCCAGCAGCTAACCATAAACCCCTGTCAAATCTGCTTCTGTTCTCACTCCATTGGTCCAGAACCTGGCCAGTCTCAGACTATAATCAACTCAACGCAAGGGCAGTGAGGTATTGAGCGCGAATGGCAATGAAAATATGGCATGCATCACTCCCCGACGCTTGCAGCTGTCCAGCAGGCCTCAAAGCAGCAGCGAAATCACAGAGAATCGACAGGAAGGTAAGCAAATTCTATGGATTTTGACACTTTTATAGATGATTCTAAGTTTCCTAAGTCCATTAAGGGGAGTAATCAAGCAACCCAAGCTGTAGTCGATGCAATTGATGACTTACCATCATTCACTTATACTCCCATCGCAGTCTCGAAGCAGCAAGTCAACCAGCGGTTGGGGTCTTACGTGGTCTTGGCTCGAAATCTCTCAATCATCAAGGAATCCACTAAGAGATAGCAATTTTCGATGAGCTTTGTGACAGCTATCACCAAGGACCAGCTGATCTCTAGCCAAATCATTGAGGGGGGCTTCGATGCTGTGCTGTTCGAGAATTTCCTCTATCACACCCTGCGCCAGCTGCGCACAGACAAGGATCTCGCCCATAAAAAGATCGTGCTTGCTTATGGACAACGCAGTCATTCACAAGTATTCAGAGGTGCTGGAGACTGCTAGGAAGTTCAAGGTCACTGTCCTTTTCAACGCAGAGTACTCACCCTGGCTTAACCCCATCGAGTAGTTGTTCTCATACATCAAGAGGCACCTCCGCTAGGAGCAAGCAGACAGCAAGTAAGTATTTTGGGCCTAACTTTTCATAGGATCCACCTGGTGAAGCGGCTTTCGCAGATTCTGAAGTCAATGACCAAGACAGACGTCAACAAGCTCTGGGCTTTCAGCGTGAAGCAGTGGTGCAGCACCATCAAGCATGAATTTGTGTGAAGTTGAGCTGAATGATGATGAGTTGAGGAGCTGGAGCAATAGAACTGACCAATACAACCATAGACAGCACTTGAATCGTCAAATTTATTGATTAAAAGCCCCCTTATTACATATCACACTTTTAAATTTTAATTTTAACTAATCAAACCAAAAATCCAAAAACCTCTCTAATTTTCGCTCATTAAAATCGTCATTTTGTCTCCTCCTCCACTAAAGCTGCCGAATTTGGTGCTCAAACAGTCGAGCAGGACTTGAAAGTTGCTGAGCTGGGGGTTTTAAAACATGGAGAATACGATAGGGTCCCTAATTTGACAAAACACTGATCAAGCAACGAGTTATTGACCATTTATGGATATTCCACTCTGAATCAAGAGAATTTGGTCATAGATTTCAATGACTACTAATCATTTTATAAGTTAGACAGTAAAAATGACTGTTGAGAACTAAATTTGTGAATCAGCTAAGAAATTTGAAGTTGCTGCTTTAAAATGAGCTTATATGGATAAAATTTGATTAAATCAACAAACCATTGCTATAAGTGTTCAAATAGAATCTAAATGTAAAGTTGGTTAAAATTAATATATTTAAAATTGATTTTGATTTATTTCTCATATTTCCTATTTTTATCTATTTAGGCCATAATCAAAAACTTAGATTTGTTATAATAATATTTTTTTAAAAAATCATTACTTTAACGAGCTAAGTCAAAATTTTATTTTTTAGACATAGCTCGTAAAATTAATATCTTTGGTTTTATACAATATTAACTTTCATTTTTTTTTATACTTACCATTTATTTTTATTACATTATCTACTATCCAATTATCTTTGTTCCATTTTATTAAGTTAATTATTTATTGGCTAAATTTCATTTGAATTATTAATTAAGTTTAGACATTAAAGGTATAAGTAGTTTTTAGAAAATGATAGTTCATATTATCTTTTAATTAGTTATTCACTTATACTTAAATATAAGGTATAAATTAAATTTATTACATATAAAGTAAGTATATATTATATTTCTATTCTTGATTATTTAATCATTCTTTGGAAATTGTAAGTAATTTCTCTAATTCCTCTGCTTCCCCATTAGTAAGAGCACTCCATCTTTATTAAACCCCTATTGACAGTTAAAGAATCCGACTTGGCGCCCCACACTGCAAGATAGAGGAAAATGCTCTGGGCAGAGAGGAAAAATTCAACAGGCGAAAGAGATTTGCAAGTTTAAGATTAATTTGATAAACATCATCGTTACGATTAATAAGGAAATACGTCTCAAAGCGCTCTCTCAATACCATAGGATGGTCTGCAAATAAAGATCTCTACTTATTTCGGTCTCCAGGATAGCTGTCTTAGTCGGAGATCCCATCTCCATAGATAATAAAATGGGGAATCGAGTGGTGCCCTTGGTCGCCGCCCAGTCGAAGATCTTCCCTAGACTTCCTCTGCAATACTGGTTTGACAAAAAGGCCGAGAAGCCCAATGTGGAGACCAGCTTCCAGTTGATGAATAAGTCAAGGGAGAGGAGAGACTAGTGAATGGAGGTGTTATTGAGAAGGAGAGCCAGAGAGGCGAGAGAGAAGAGTCGTTGATGATGGCAACTACAGAAGAGGATGCAGGGCTGGCTGCGGAGGGTCCAGAGGTGGCAGAGATGGCTTCAGAGAATTACACGAAGGTGGCAGTGCCTTGGAGGTAGACCACAAAGAGATAGATGCGATGAGTAACAAGACGTAGACGATGAAGATTGG
This sequence comes from Oxytricha trifallax, assembly GCA_000711775.1. Classification (NCBI taxonomy): domain Eukaryota; phylum Ciliophora; class Spirotrichea; order Sporadotrichida; family Oxytrichidae; genus Oxytricha; species Oxytricha trifallax. Next base: position 14,036 of record ARYC01009798.1, on the reverse strand, counting down.
AGGATTCAACCTCTCAGAGCAAGTCCATAATATACTTAGTAAAAGACCCATCAAGATTGAGGACTTGAGCACACATTCGATTGATGAACAGATCTATAAGCTCTTCATAAGCAAACAATGAATAAGATGAAGTTAAAGTTGATCAATCACGGGAATATGAGATTAAAGCATGGAATGCAAGTAAAAATAAATGTCATTTTAGAAATATTCGTGGTTTGTTTTTATAGTAATCCTTCTACATATAATAACTCAATCTATCATTTTTTAATTAAAATTTTTATTCATCCAAATATTTACATTATTTTATATATAAAGTCCTTTCAAGGAAAATAACGTTTCATTTATTCATTATTGAAACAATATAACAATCTATTCAAAACTATGATATAGAATACTCAACTATATTAAGTAGAGGATAATTCATTTATATGCAATTAACTTTAATAATATAGGCTTAAATATACAATAGTTTCTTAATTTATAATCCTATAAATGAAAATTGTAAAAAAAATTAACTAAAATAGTTTAATGCACTGTAATTATTTATATATAAATTTTTTGTTAATCTTCAAGGTCTCATATTTTTTGCGAATAAATATACCTCAATAATATAATCTTCTCATTTTTTAAAAGTAATTTTTTTACCATTTTTTATTTTATATATTAACTTTCTATGTTGAGGTATCTTTACTTCTATAATATACTCTTCATATTAGAAGCAATCAGTTAAAATATTAAGAAATTCGGGAATATTTTAATACTAAAAATTAATGAATTTACTATATTTATTTATTCTCTAAACATTATCATAATTATTTTTATAAATTTGTATGATTTATGATGATGATGATTATGAATAACTTATTGAAGGTAAATATGAAAACTAGAAATAAAGATTTCTAATATTAAATATATAATTATTATTACTATTGTTATTCCTGTTTTTAATATCTCTAGAGTCTCCTGATCAATTGTATACCTCAGCTGGGGGAGCAACTTTGGCCTATTGAACCTATGTGCCTCTAATAGGGTGCTCCTGGAGGTCTTGTCCCGTGTCATCTCTTTCCATGTCCTGACTTGCCTTTTTGGACCCCGACTAAGCCAGAGCGCAGGCTAATCAGGGTTGGTCCCGAGGGGCATGTCCCTTGCCTGAACCGGTGACGGTGTCAACCACTGAGACCTCTCGTTTTTTTTCATTCGCTTTTTTTTTGTAAGTGAGAGTCTTGTTATCATCGAGTATTGTATTCATATTTCCAATTCAAAGATCATCTTGACCATTTTCAGCAATAACAAAAGTAATAATAATTGATTTATATTTATTTATATTTTATTTTTTATTTGAGATGTAGATAAAAAATGGAATTAATTTCCTATAAAAATTAAATTAAATTTATTCATTATTATAATACTTTAATTTTGTTATTCAACAAAGTTTTTAATTTTAAAGATTTTTAATAGATTTAAGGATTTAAATATTCACAATTTTAATATTATTTTGAATGAATAGATGGAGCGTCTGAGACAATAGTGACTTGAAAGAACAGAGTGAATCCTCTATCAGTATTCATTTCATAGGAATATTCGTTGCTAATAAACGTAATGATCACTATTTAAAGTTCTCTAGGTTGATGATATTGATATTAATGTATTTACTGGTAACACATATTTAAAAGTTTTTCATATTTGTTAATTGATCAAACTCTCTCAATCAGTTTGAAATTAAATATATATAGGAAATAAAACTATCGCAATTTGGGAGTTATCAGAATTCCAGAGTTTTTATCTAGGTATCTTAGTAACAAAAAAGAGAATCCTGAATCATCTCAAGGACCTCTTTCTTCCATAAGGCATCGTTAAACAATATTATGGCCACTACTTTATCTTTTGTTATTAAGAAGAACTTCGTGGTTATAAATCCAAAGTCTTAATGTCTACAAGCACTCCATCATTCACATTTAGTTCTAGTATTACTGGATTAACAAAGTAAAATCAGCCATTGTTTTATCCACATAGTTTCTATTAAGTATTTAATTTCCCATTCTTTATTTTAAGTAATAAGGAAAGATCTCCTCGCCATTATATCCAATTATATTTGCCCTAGCACATGAACGCATATTTTGGAATATTTTCTCCTTAAATTATGGCTACTTATTGACTTAGGATCATGGATTGTCATTAAAGAGAAGACAACAGACACTGGGCATGTTAGTCAGCTACAAAGAGAAACAGTATGATAGATGAGAGCAGTATTCCACGGAGGATGACAAATAGAACATCCTATCTTCTTAGATTTGGTATCTTTATCTATATATTGTTGAATAAATGAAATTTATAACAATTATCATATATATATATATTTATATATCCTTAATTTACTGATTTTTTTGAAATTTCTTACAACCTACTTTAAAAATATTAAAAGTAGCAATAGTTGTATTTGAAATTGTATCAGGATTATTTTCTGATCTATCAGTATTAATAGTATAGTTAATAAAACAGCCTGGCTAAAAATCTATATTTAATTAATAAAGACTCAATGTCACTAAGAATCATTAATCGGGTATAGTCTATGATATTATTACAGATATTATATACTTTATTTGTGTCTATCATTCATGATAGTAATAATCATAATCTTAGTGTTCTTAAAAGCTAAAATCAGCAAACAAGAAGATTAAAAATGAAAAATAAATTTCTCAAATTTTGTATCAAGAATAATTTAAACCTGAATAGTTTTAATAAAAAGTACATTCAAGCTCAACTGACTTTGCTAAAATTCATCATTTGTATACATTTATTCGTCTGAATTTAATAATTTAATTAAAAAAATATAATTTTAATCAAGTATTAAATGAAGCTCTTTCATGCTTCTTTTTGTATACTCAAAATAAAAAAATCAATTTATTTTCAGGAATAAGAACAACTATGAATTGAGTATGATCATCAAATAGTTAAAATTGACAATAATAATAAAAATAATAATAATAATAAGATCACATTGAGGTCTCTGTGGACACCCGATCTTATAAATATGTTAATATATAGGGTCAAGCTCTTTTCGATTAGTTATTGTCAGTTCTCTTGGAAGTTACTTAAAAATTTCTACGTCTTCTGGTTTCAATTTTGCCATATACTTTGGGAATAGCACTATTTTCTATTTCTTTATCTTCTTGATTTTTCATTTCTTCTGTTGTTTTTTTTCTAGTATTTTCTCTCTCGTGTTTGATGGAAGTATTTATCTAACCATGGTTAGCTCTCACAGTGTCTTTGAATTTCTTTTTTCAACTCCCTGTCCCTTTCTAGCATCTTGGTTCTTACTCTCTTCCAAACATTAAAAAGTGACTTAATACTTTCCTCTTTCTTTCTGTCTATTTTTGGAATTTCAATTTCATCGCCAAACTAGTTATCAAAAATGAGGATTAGTTTACCTAAACTTTTTATTTTTTCGTTCCACATGTGAATAGGCTCATATTTATTTGTTGTAATCCTGTGATAAAACTTATGTGGTTCCGTCCTAATAATCTTTGGATTTGTCATCGGTATTTTATTTCTGGTCAGAAACTGATCGGAAATCACAGTTGTACCGATGTGTGAAGTAATAGTTGTTTTACTATTTAGTATGGAGAAAGAGATCTAGTCCCTATTTAGTAGTGAAAACTAAGAAAATATTTCTTCATTATTTTCTAAGGGCGGATTTGGGATTTCGACTTAAACAAACTCTGAGTCTTCATTTTGTAAGTTTGAGTCGTCGTTACTAGACTGTTCTTTATGTTTAGTTTTGTTCGTTAGTTTGTTTGACTCATTTAGTGGAGATGGGTCAGTTAAAATTGACAATAATTGTTCCAACACAAAATATCTTCTGTATTATTGATATTAATTTAAGCAACTAAAATTAATTATGAATAAATAAATATTATTTATAGTTATTAAAAATGCTTTGTTTAAATATTATTTCCAGAAAAAAATTAACCACCAATATTTTAATTAATTTATATGTTGTATAAATATGCATATTTATTAATGCTTTTTATCATATTCCAATACAAATAATTTCATAGATTACCAAAGCAAGTATGCTAATTTTGTTCCCTTTCCCTCAATTTATCGAGAGACATCACCCCCTAATTCTGTAAAAAACATCACTAAGTCAGCCCCGACTAGATTGGCAAGAGGCGTCTTTAATAATTGATTAAGCATATTATCAAGTAATTATTTCACGAATTGATTTAAATCAATGGTATAGTTCTTCTTTAGTTACTTATCAGTTCTCTTTATGGTAAAATATTCCAAGGACTTCTCTTTAAATTTTATGAATTTGGGGAAGTAACTTCAACGCATTTTATATTTATAATGGTTGCGTCTGATTAAAGTATTAAATAAATTAATTATTCATAACTTCATAACTTATTAATTAAAAACAAACATTAGGTCTCTTACTACTAGAGTTTGGTCTTTATCTATAAATATTCTGCAAAATAATTCATTGAGTTGAATATCAAACTTTTCATCTTCAAATATCATTAGCAAGAATTCTTCGAATTCGAATTTTCTTTACATTATTAGTTAAAAAAACTCTCTACCAACTTGACATTCAAGCAACCAAGGCTATAAATATCCCAAAATTTTGACCCGCTTTTTAATTATAATTATGAGTTTATATATGGGTTGCTGGTGTTTGGTTTAGAGTTTGAAGTATCTATTGATCTTATAGCATATTTATATGCTCCAATAAATATTTGGAAATCTGGATCAGTTTGAATATATATATTTTCTGGTTTCAAATCTCTATGCACTATTCCCATTTCATGAAGTTCGTCTACACTTTGTAATAATCCCATTATTGATAGCTCTAATTGTTATTAATTAATTTTATTATTCATTAGGTATCTCAAGTCATGGTCATAACTTCTTGTTACTAAAGTCATTTCATCTTCCTAAAAAGTAACTGCATTTATCTAATTTTAATAATTTTTGCTCAATCTTTTATAATAAAGTAGATTTTTGAACTCGTTCCAAATATCATCAAGGAGCTTTTGATTATTAATTAAATTTTCAATTTTATATTTTCTACTATATTTATTTTTCCCCAGAGAGTAATACTCTGAAGTTGAAGATCCTTCAATTAATAATTTGAAATTTCTTGATATTAATATAATTGACATTATTTCTGGGAAGAGGCATTCAGTCATAATCCTACATTATTTATTATAATCAGTTCTAGTTTTCATCATTTATTTAAATTGTTCTTCCAAGTCGAAATCTTTTAAATCTAATTCTATTCCGTTTTAATCAAATATTTACAGTTCTTTGTTCTTAATTAAATGTAGTTTGAATTATTCGAAATAATTTATGGCATATTATTCATCCTTTTTATTTTGAGAATCCTGATACAGCTCCAGCATCTTGCCCTTAAATATGAACTAAAATAATAATTTAATAATTTTTAATTTTACCTCGGGCTTTACATTTATCATTTTTAATTAGTTCAAATTATGAACAAAATAATGATCTATTAATTATTGTCTTTGTTGGCAAGGTTAGAAGTCACAGCCATCGACATTGCACTTGTATAAATTGTTTACTTTTTATAATCTCTAATGTTTTTGCAAGATTTTATCATGCTTTTCTTGATCTTTATAGAAAGACTTATGAGTAAATATTCTGTTGCATTTTTCACACTTGATCAAGTATTTAGGTTTTTGTTTTAAACTCGAGTCATATTTATTTTATTAGCACCATTATTAGAATTTCTCTTCAGTGAACTTGAGTCCTTCAATGCCTTCAAAGGAGTTGTTTTTGGTTTTTTATTGTAATATACGCTAATATTATTCTGTGAACTTTACCATTTTTGCTTAACGATTTACACTCTGATTACTGATTAAGATTGATTTTGATAGTTTTAATTGTTATTTAGAATATTATTAATTAATTTATTATTATTATTTTAAAATTCCTCGAGAGACACTGTTTTGTGACTTTGTATCGAGAGTCATTGTTTAATAATATTGTATTTTTATTTCTTATAATTTAGTAAATAATTGATAGTTTTGTTAGAGAATCATTTTCACTTCATTTATAAATAATTTAAACAAGAAAGTTTGCTGAAATTTCTTTTTATCATGATATCTCAGCAAAAAAAAGTATAATATTTTAGTAAAAATATACGAGGACGAATTAAAGAAGTTGAGACTTTTACGTAAGGCATTATAATTATTTAGATTCCTGATTTGATAAAATAAAAAAGTCAATAAGCTTACAAATTCTTATCAAATATTAATACGATTAAACTTAGACTTAACAATAACCTTAGAATTTTATCTTGAATCATGAACTTATGATTAAGTTTATTTATCACCACAAATAATAATTAATATAATTCTTAGTAAGTTAATTATAATTATTAAAAGAATTATAAAGTTTTTATATATTTTGGTTGAAATTCAACAAGATTAGTTATGAATTCTTAAATACAGCCTTATACCACTTAAATTATTGACTTAAGATTGTTAAAAGGAAAATTATCATCCAAGGATGACTGGTATAATTTTCTTAAATACCATAGTAATTTTTTATTTATTTTGAAATTTTAATATAGAGGGATATAATTTGCCATAATACAAGAACATGACAATGAGATTCATTAAAGACTTTTTACAAGGCAACAAAATGTTAATCAAACAAAAAGATTTAATTATAATAGAGGTCCCCACTACCCCGAATTAAAAATTGAAAATATTTTTAATGAAATTAAAACAGATGCTAACATTATGAGACATCTTAACTACTATAGTGATTCCAAGACTCCACTAGAAAGAGAATTCTTTTTTAGGGTTGTTGGTACTTTAGCATCTTAGTATTTAACTGATCTCGTTAAGGAGTAAAATAAAATCAGGAATCAGTAATAGGTTGATGAATCTCAAAAATAAGCAATAGCAATACGAGATGAAATATATAATGCAATAGTGGATGAACCTTATTTTTCAAGTAATTTATTTATTTTTAATTTATATTATTTATAGGATAAAAGGGTAAAGCATTATCAATGCTGAAAGTACAATCCAAGTCAAGGAAATAACTAACAAAAAAAAGAAAGACTTTTGATTTACAAAAAAAATATGAAAATCAAGAAGAGGAGAAAATGGTTTATTAGTAAAATTAGACCTCAACTACGTCCACCTAAGAGAATGCTAAGAAGTTTTAATTTAATTTATGATTTGTTAAAATGTTATAAAATAATTAAATTTAATCTTTAATTTCAAACATAAAAGTAGTCAAGTATAAATTAATTCATGATTCTATATTATCTATTGATAATATTTTTTATTTACTGGTGTGATACTGATAATATCGAGTCTTCTATTATTCTTTCATGCCTTCTATTAGTAATTTTGAAGTCAAATTTTTACAATTATTTTCTATAACGTGACTTGACTATTGAAAATACATTTTCAATTCCATGATATTAAGAAGAATATGGGGCATTGAATATAATTTTCCAATTATATTCCCGAGCTTTATCTTGAACTTCCCTTGACCTATGAATCTTCAGATTATCCATAAATAAGCATAATTATTATTACTGATTAAATAGTCTTAGTTCTTCAAGGGAGGCAAGAAAGTCACTCTTTTTTATAGATTTTAAATTTAATTTGAAAAGTTCCAATCCTTTTTATTCACTAATAAATACTATTGCCGAGAATGTGTTTAGTTTTATTCCTTGTTATTCAAGATATATATTTTAGTAGCTCTATGACCAAGCTTTGTATTTTTAAGAATAAGGTTTAAAAACCACCTCATCAACGTATACAATTTTAACATTGTTTTATTTAAAGTTTAAAAGTTTTTAAAATTGAAGTTGTCTTTGTTCATTTATTTGTTAATATTTATTAGTGGTTAAGTGGTAGGTTTTCCTCACCTATTTATATTTTATTCCATAAAGTTTTAGAATATTTCTTGCAGCTGAATATTTCAATTCTGAATCTGGAAATTATTATTTATATAATTTTAGTCTATCCCTTAGTGAGAGGTGCTACTGGAGCTGAAGCTAATTTTAATCTACCAGAAAGTCTAATTAATCTTGTGACAATTATTAATCTACCCTAAGTTTTACTTCCTAATCCATTAGCTGAAATGGGTGTTTTTCAACACATATCTTTCTTATAATATTCTTAGATACTTTTGTAATTTTAGAGATTTATTGGTATGTGCTAAATACTCAACATTTTGATAATGGTTTGATGGTGTGAAACCTGAGCAACAATATAACTTTTATTATATTGAAAGTAAGTTTAGGGCAAGACTCCATTTATGATGTTAAGATTTTATTAACAATTTATTAATAATTAATACTTTAATCAGACGCAACCATTATAATTCTTTTAAACAGACTACTTTATATTGATGGCATTATTCAATTTCACATTGATTTTTCATATAACGAATTACTCGACTTAATAATTTTAAATTTATATCAAATCAAACTTATAAAGTTGTTTATGGAATTCTTAATGCGGATTCTTATCATTACCAAACACTTCTTCTGTCTATTTCTTTGATAGTAAAAGGATCTTCAAAAATGCCAGCTCTACGGTCCTGTGTCTCTGAGCTTTAAAAGCAGAACATAGATTGTATCAAATGTATAGTATCATTGAGGATATTAACAACTAACACTCATATATTGAAATTAATTTGGAATGATTTCGGTTTCCATTCCTCTTTTCATAAAGAAATATGCAGCTTTCACTAGTAGAATAACATTGGATAGAAACATATCTGTGAGTAAAATATATCCATGAATAGTCAACATCAAAGTTACCTCTTAAACTATAACCATCAAATACATATCTGTGATAAGTGAGTACAAAAATTTTGCCAGTTAAAGCAATTAAAAACAATACAGACTCGCAGTAGTCTGACATTGTATTGATAAATGAGAAAGATTTCTTCAGAGTAGCTGTTGTTATCTATCATTTAATTATTACTTCAGCAAAATTCTAATTTTGAATTTATATATATATTGCAAAGCCTTCTTTTGAAAGGACATGAGCTAATAAATTTATTGAGAGCGTAGTATTGACTTTCAAATTATAAATAATCTTAGCATGTGGCAATGAAGTAAAAATAATGAAATTAATGAGATTGATAAATAATAAATTCAAAAGATTCACAATATATTATAAATATTATATGTATGTATTGCCAAATTTTTAGTTAATTTTAATACTTGGGACTAAGTTGTCCTTATTTCTACTGTTTCTTCCTCCTAATTTAAGTCATTTATTCTCACTGATAGTTATTGAAGTTATTAAGGAAAGATAAATTATTAAGGCAAAAGCGAAAAATAAATTATTCTAATAAATTAATATTAAATTTGAATAAAAATTATTTAATAATATATGAACCAATAAATATTTCCAAATTCTTTTTATATTCAATCAGTTATCATAAAAAAGAAACAAATTAATTAAAATATAAAAGATTAGTGTTTAAATTAAAAAATACAAAAAAAATAAAAAATTCAGTATAAAACCAATTATATAAATTAACAAAAATTTCTAGTATGTCAGCAGAGAAAGAAAACTATACAAATAAATTAATAAAATGAAAAATAAAATCTTAAATCCCAAAATTATAAGTATAAAAGCATTATAAAAAACATTCTGAATTTATACGATAAAAAAAACTATAAACCAATAAATAGTTGTTCCTACCGAGATACCCTACCCCACCCCCTACCCCATACCCCACACCCTACCCCACCCCCCCTAAAATACCCTTTTTATATCAAATTTTTTATCTACAGGGTCTCTATCTATATCCTTCATGACATCTCGACATCAAAGACCCTATTCTATATATAAAATTATATTATAATGTCATTTTTTTATGATAGTGGAATAAATAATATTAATTTAATGCTTTGTGAAGTTTCACGATGTTTGTCAACCATACTACACTATGCCTTATGAAATATGAATTGATTATGATTAATGATTTATGAATCAAATAAATTTATCATTCACTAGTTAATACTAAAATCAAACCATCAATCTTAGTTTTAATGTAGACGTATCTGAGTGAGTTGAAGTGGCAATTCCGTGTCGTGGCAGTCCTGAAGTAAAAAACTCCGAAAAAACCATTCTCGCTATCACCTAGTCTTCACCTAAAATCAAGTGTCATCACAAGTGGTTAGCTTGAGGGATAAAGTTCGTAGAATTCAACCAGAGATTGACAGAAGATGGAGAAAAACGCTTACCGGTCCCACAGCTGCTGGGAAACATAATCCCTTTCCTTTCGCTGTGGTAGCTTCAGCACCCTAACCCGTTGTGGGAGAAAAATCCTTATTGTTGCCTTCACTGGTTTTCGTCTTCTCACTTTTGAAGGCAGAGCGTACCTTCATCCTGCTCCCTATTACCTAGGGAACTGAACTAAGCCAGGTAACTCATCTATGCAGGGAAATCCTTAGCGTGCAGACGACTCGAGGAGTCTAGGATCTGAAAGATTGAACCCCGCTGACTGGACCCTCATGCGTTGGGCCCAGCAACCCCCTACCTTCCCTCGGTAGTCCTTAGTGAAGTAAAAAACTCTATTAGAAAGTCCTAAGTATGATTGGTACCTCATCTATCAATTAACTAAAATAGCATATTTTTAGTAAATTAATTAAGTAAATGAGCTTTGTACATTTCTATTTAATTATATTAATTTTATTATATTTAAGGTACTCTACCGCATTTTAACTGTAATGCGGTAGAGTACCTTAATTATATTAATTATCAAATAAATTAGTTTTAGATGCTTCAAATAAATATGTAATTTAGTTTAGAAAAAGTATTATATAATTCAACATTAATAAATAGATTAAGTTGATAAATAATTCTTACAGATTCAAACTTGGCCACTTTAAAAAAAGTTGCTTAATATAGCAAAATTTTAAGATTATTCTCATTTATAAATATTATAATTTTTATATATTACTTTTTCTATAAACTAAATTACATATTTATTTGAAGCATCTAAAACTAATTTATTTGATAATTAATATAATTAAGGTACTCTTCCGCATTACAGTTAAAATGCGGTAGAGTACCTTAAATATAATAAAATTAATATAATTAAATAGAAATGTACAAAGCTCATTTACTTAATTAATTTACTAAAAATATCTATATAATATTAAATTAACTTTTTAATTTAATATTTAACTCGAAATATTAATTGTGTTTAATGATTAAAATCAAATAAATTTAACATATCACTGTTTAATACTAAAATCAAACCATCAATCTTAGTCGTGACGTAGACGTATCTGAATGAGTTGACGTGGCAAATTCCGTGACGTGGCAGTCATGAAGTAGAAAACTCCGAAAAAACCATTCTTGCTATCCTAGTCTTCACCTAAAATAAAGATGTCAACCGGGTTTTCACCATGGAGGACAGAGCTCGTAGGATCCTACCAGAGTGATAGAAGATGGAGAAAAACGCTTACCGGTCCCACCGCTGCTGGGAAACGTAATCCCTATCCTTTCGCTGTGGTAGCTCCAGCACCCTAACCCGGTGTGGGAGAAAAATCCTTATCGTTGGATTCAATGGTTTTCGTCTTCTCATTTTTGAAGGCAGGGCGTACCTTCATCCTGCTCCCTATTACCTAGGAAACTGAACTCAAGCCAGTAGACTCATCTAATGCAGGGAAATCTTAGGATCCAGCTCACTCGAAGAGTGTACGCTGACAGATTGAACCCCGCCGACAGGTTCCTCATGCGTTTTGCGCCCAGCAACCCCCTACCTGCCCTCGATAGGCCTTAGTGTAGTAGAAAGCTCTATCAGAAAGTCCAAAGTGGTTGGTACCACCTAGCAATTAACTTTCTAATTTAATAATGAAATATTAATTAAAAAAACTTTTCTATTAAATAATATTTTTATTTATTTAAGTAAAATATTTATATACTATAGCATAAAAAAAATTTTAATAAATTTTTATCCCTTAAATCAACTTCATTCGGCATAATTCGAAAAAAACTCTGATTAATTTTTTAATTTTTTTAATTTTCTTTATTTACCTAAGCTAATAGACAAATTAAATATAAAAAAAAGAAAATCAAAAAATTAAAAAATTAATCAGAGTTTTTTTTTTCGAATTATGCCGAATGAAGTTGATTTAAGGGATAAAAATTTATTAAAATATTTTTTATGCTATAGTATATAAATATTTTACTTGAATACATAAAAATATTATTTAATTGAAAAGTTTTTTGCATTCTATTTCATAAGGCATAGTGTAGTATGGTTGACAAACATCGTGAAACTTGACAAAGCATTAGATTTTTATTATTTATTCCACTATCATTGAAATATAAATAATGATGTTATAATGTAATTTTATATATAAAATAGGGTCTTTGATGTCGAGATGTCATGAAGGATATAGATTTAGACCCTGTAGATAAAAAACTTGATATGAAATGGGGTACTTTAGGGGGGTGGGGTGGGGTAAGGTATGGGGTAGGGTATCTCGGTGGTAACAAATAGTAATTATATTCAAAATTAATAACTTAATTAAAATATTTTAAGAGTAATAAAAAACATTTGTCAATAATCTTCTTTTTGACCAATGAAAAATAAATTAGTCCTGAAGACATTCCAATTCCTATTGCTAAGCCTCAAAATACTAATATGTAAATAACTTATTTTCATTCATATATTTATTTACTAATTAACCATCCATTTTACGTGAATTCGAAATCAAATTGATAAATCTGCCCTCATTAAAAAAATAGAAACCAAAGAATTCAAGTGCCGCTAATATACTATGCTTTTAAACAAATATGGTCTTGATTCAGCATATTGAGTACATACAAGAATGTAAAAATAAGCAATATATTAGAATCTATTTAGTCAAGGACTGAGAAGAACAATAAAGAAGATTTCGGATTGATTTTAAAATTACAGCATGAATTTGTTATGATTCTTTATCTAAAATGTTGATTTAAAAAAATTATATTATATATATTATTGATTGTAGAAATTGAAAACTTTAAATAAGTAATTGAAATACAATCTAATAATTATTTAATAACGCATCAAAAAAAGTATGAGCAATAATTTCGACTTTTCAATCGATTTTATCTCCATCAAGCAGTACCTCTGAGTCAACTCGACATCAATTGAGAAGATATTAATGAGCATTTTAATAAACTTTGATATTTTTCTGGACTTCGTTATCAGAAAGATTTGCAAAAATACGCATTTAAAAGCCCATCAAAAATGACATCTACCATAAGTACTTGAAATACAATCTAATAATTATTTAATAACGCATCAAAAAAAGTATGAGCAATAATTTCGACTTTTCAATCGATTTTATCTCCATTAAGCAGTACCTCTGAGTCAACTCGACATCAATTGAGAAGAAATGAATGAGCATTTTAATAAACTTTGATATTTCTCTGGACTTCGTTATCAGAAAGATTTGCAAAAATACGCATTTAAAAGCCCATCAAAAATAACATCTACCATAAGTAATTGAAATACAATCTAATAATTATTTAATAACGCATCAAAAAAAGTATGAGCAATAATTTCGACTTTTCAGTCGATTTTATCTCCATCAAGCAGTGCCTCTCAGTCAACTTGACATCAATTGAGAAGAAATTAATGAGCATTTTAATAAACTTTCATATTTCTCTGGACTTCGTTATCAGAAAGATTTGCAAAAATATGCATTTAAAAGCCCATCAAAAATAACATCTACCATAAGTACTTGAAATACAGTCTAATAATTATTTAATAACGCATCAAAAAAAGTATGAGCAATAATTTCGACTTTTCAATCGATTTTCTCTCCATTAAGCAGTACCTCTGAGTGAACTCGACATCAATTGAGAAGAAATTAATGAGCATTTTAATAAACTTTGATATTTCTCTGGACTTCGTTTACAGAAAGATTTGCAAAAATACGCATTTTAAAAGCCCATCAAAAATGACATCTACCATAAGTTATTGAAATACCTTCTAATAATTATTTAATAACGCATCAAAAA
>ARYC01009797.1:0-19538 GCA_000711775.1 Oxytricha trifallax | reverse complement strand
AATTTCGACTTTTCAATCGATTTTATCTCCATTAAGCAGTACCTCTTTTTCGTCAACTCGACATCAATTGAGAAGATATTAATGAGCATTTTAATAAACCTTAATATTTTATATGAGCTTCGTATTTCTTTAGTCTTTTTCTATTCCTTGAACTTTTTGGCATATGAATTTGCAAGATTAGCTTTAATTTATGAACAAGCAAATTATTTTACGATTAATTAAAGGATCCTCTGTTTAATAGTATATGCAATAATTACTGTAAGTTACTCATAGTTTTTAAGTTCTATTTTTCCCTTTCTTTTATCATATACATATGTTTTAACTTGATATTAGAAGTGGATTTATTAAGTTATTTTGGCTATTTACATTGAACAATCCTCGTTTAAGATTTAGAAATTGTGCATGATTAAAAACACGAGAGTTAAATACTTTTTCACTTAGAATAGAATTTCGTACTCTAGATATGCAAATGAGATATGCTGTTTGAGCATAATTTATAAGAAATTGAGATTAATTATTTCCCACTATTTAAAGTTTTCCATTAGGATAAGTTTGATTTTATTAAGTGATATATGCCAATTATTATATGCTAAAAAAAGTGAATCAATATTTTTAATTCTATTACTATTATCTGCATCATGTTTAATATTTAATCTATTAGGGAATAATTCTTACAGGTTGAGGGATATACAAGTATTGCAGAGAGTTCAAAGATGTTTGCTATGATGCGATGAAACTTATAAGCATTAATTTTTTTAAATTAAGATTAAGTCAATATGATTAAAATCTAAAAATAAATGCAAATCTTTATTGAAAAATGATAAATAGTGGACAGATACTCTTAGAGTCATTCAAAAAGTGAAAATTAATTATATTATAATATATTTATTGAATTTCTGAATCTAAATCTATTACAACCAAATAATTAAATAATTATTTGATATTTAAATAAGGGCGTTACGAGAATTATGGAAAATTGTTTCATAATCTAATTAGCACAAATATATAATAAATTTATCAAAGAGTATAGTAGAAAACTATTTAGAGAAATGTAAAATTTAAAAATTACCAAAATTATATAGTTGATAAAAGTAAATAAATTCATGCAAATATTCTTCTTGATTTTGCTAAATGATTAAATATATTGAAAATTTGCTTTATTTTATCAAATTAATGCTATTATTTATAAAATGCATTAAAAAATAGTTACAATAGAGAACTTTTTAAATATTTATTTAATCTTATCTGTATTTAATTTGATATTGTAATTATAGTTTAATATAAAATAACTCTATTATGCATTTATCTGTTGTTTGTTGAAGTAATAATTGCGATATATAGCATGTTTTTAATCTCATTTCATAGTGACCTTTTAAACTGCTGTTGTTTCTTGAATCTATATCAATACAAATATTTTTAAGTTTAGTATTTTGGTTACTGTTGATATTGTTATTATTGCAATTGTTTTTTGTCCCATCAATCAACTTTCTAATTCCAGAAATCACTTTTATTGAGATTCTCTTTGCCCTCCTCTTTGCGTTATCTTTGACTATGACTTCAGCTACCTTGAAGTTGTTACTTATTTTAGGGTGCCTCTTGGTTGAATTGCTCTTAGTCCATCTTCACATCATCTGGTAAGTACAATACTTTAATGAGATCTGCTTGATTTCTGGAGTTCTTGCTCCAGACTGCTATTGTCTCTTCATTTGGCTTAATACCTATAACTAAAACTACGGATCTCGTTCTCTCACTCGAGTTGTTCTCTAATCATAGTAAGCGTTTTATCTTCACAGAGCGTGTGTAAGAATCATTTATTTATTCTAGTGATCAATACTTTCATACACATATAGTATTTAATTAATTGTTTTATATTTGACGAAATGAAAAGTAGTATCATATATTAAGTTAGCTTAGTCTTTTCGGGAATTAATGATGTCACAAAAATCTTTCACTTAAATTTATTATAGTTTAATTAATTACTCTAATAGATCCAATAAGTGAACGAGTGTTCAAACTCAGATTAGCCATCAGAATTCATCACTAAGTTTTCTTTAATGGCAAAGCATTTCCTCCTGGTTAGATCACTTGGATTATCAACTTTTACTAATAATTTCATCAATGCACTTTAGTGTAAATGTGAGAGTGGCTATTTTTGTTGAGCTACTGTTGATAAAATATTATGGTCTTGATTTTAAAATTAAGCAAGTTACTTGGTGAAATTAGAAAGTAAGTTAACCCTTCTTGGCTTAGCATTATTCTGAAAAAGCTTGATCATCTGCAGACATTTTAAGTATATGTTTTAATTTTATTAAAGCATTTATTTTCAATATATATTAAACTAGAATTACAACAATATCAAAATAAAACAGATAAGATCATATAAATAAAGCGGAGTGTCTATTGGCAGTTCTCTATTTTTACTATTTTTTTAATTCATTTTATCAATATTACATTATATTATAATTATTTCTTATTTAATCAATAATGGATCGAATCATCATGGAAGTAGCTATTAATGCCTCCAGCCTATTTCTTGTTCTTATCTATAACCCCACTCTAGGCCTCGTTTACTTTTCTCTCAAAACATCATGTAATGATGTGATGGATGCTACATACCACTCTAAAGTCAGCCTCTAGCTTTCGTTAAACATCATAATATTAATCATTATATTATTCAAGTATTGCTTGAACAATATATTTCTGAGCAAGTAAATCTATAATCTTAATGCATCAAATTACAGATCTTTAGTTGAGTACTTATATCGTCTTAGAGAAACTTACAGGTTTAAAGGATAGATGAAGTTGAGTAACAAAGCGTTCATTAGAATGATGATCTTTGCGGCTATTGTTGTAAACAGAGCATATTGTTATTGATGTTTAAAAAATATATATATTTAAATTACCCTATATTGTCATTTGATGGCTTTATTGAGTTAATTATACTATTTCATAACCTTAAAGCAATTATATATTTTTAATATGGTTTTCTTTAATGATCACTATAATTCTATTAATAATAATAATGTGAGGATTTTATACTACTAATACTAAATTATTATCATTACTTATTGCAAATTTAGCATTCTCTATCTTTTACATTGTATTTTCTCAAACATTTCTTCAATTATATTAAATTAATTTGTTGATATTCCCATATCTATTTATAAGTAAATTATTCATTCATTCTTATCAATATATAAATTAAAACCAAGTCCTTTTGTTTTCACTAAACTAAACCAAACAATTAATAACTAGGCAATCATAACCATCGTCCTCCTTAACCGCATCAAGACATTAACTGTGCAATAAAGTTAGTGTTTGTTAATTATTTGGGTTTTGGCTTTCATCGTAATCTACCTATGAATCTGAAAATATTATTTTAATTTATTATATAATAATATATATAATGTTAAGCTAATGATTTTCAACACGAAAAATAATAATTGATTAAAAATATTATCTTACCTTTTATTTAATCTAACTTGAGATCTAATCATCAATGGTTATTACCCAAATTGTAATATTTATATTGTTTGTTTTAAGTTATTTTCTTTTTTCTAGATCAACTTTTACAATTAGTCTCACTTCACTTTTAACTTGCATTTGATTTGTATATCTAGACAGCACATTTATGGCGATATATTTTTTGCTCGTGTTCACTATAATATGCTGTTAGTCTTATACCGACTCTATAAAAATAAATATTCTAATTAATTTAATGTTGGTAGAGACTGTAAGGTCATTTAAAATTTTAATTACAAATAGTATATCTTATGGTCATATTTTTTAGTTATTGTTCTTGGTAAAATCACAGTTTTCACAAGCCGAATGCTTTGTAGGGTGATGCAAAGAGGAGGAAAGGAGAAAAATATGAATATAATGATGTAGAAGATATGATGATGAAGCCTTTTATAAAAGAGATATACAAATTTATTTAGTATTATACTATAAATTCATTAGTTACTTTAAGCAGTAATCCGTTTTTATATCTCAATTCTTAGCTTATTCAAGTAGAATTGAAATATTAGAGGATCGACTTTGGCTGAATAGTTTAAATCTTGGTGACAATCTGTATTAGTAACTAGTACTGTTAAATGCGGGATAGCATAATACAGTACTATAGTAGAACTTTAAATTTATTAATATTAATTAGTGGAGATTATTCCTGAATTTGACTTTGAATAAAAAGCATAAAATAATAAAGAGCTAAAAGATAAAGTATTTTAAAAATGCATATAGACAAATCAATAATAATTAAAATAACAAAAAGTAAATAAAATAAACAAATTAAGCTTTTAAAAATGAAGAGTCATTTTAGCGTTACTTGTATATATTAATATAATATGATATTAATATCTAATATTTTTATTCATATTTATAGATAAATATTTGTTACTTTAAAGAAATATAAAATTTTAGGAGTACTATTTTGGAAATATCTAATTTATATCTATTTGAAAGTCATAAGATGACATAAAAATAAATGAACCAAATGATATACTAAATTTACACGATTTAGAGACTTGCCTTCGCAATACAAAACACATTTTTTAAGACAAAATTTAATTCTTAAATCTATATTAATGCTTGAATTGCCTTAATTAATAGTAAATAATATAAATTACCCATACTGTATATTTTATATAAGAATTTCTACCAAGAATAATTATTCTTATTATCTTATTTGAGTTAGTGATAAATCAAAAATGCAGACGCTGTCATTAGATTTAGGTTAGTCAGCTTTATCTGATAAATAATAGTATGATTAATTCTAAGATTCACTAAAAGCTTATACAGATTCCCTTCTAATAATTTTGTAGATATGAGTATTGGAGTAAAACATTAAATTTAAATAAATGAAAATTGACACACTTTATGTAAAAATATATGAAGATTGGAATTATTAAATTGGTTTGTTGAGTAAATATTTTACTTATTTGAAAGTTCTGAACTAAAAATAGGTTAGATGCATTAATTAGTCACAAAAGCTCTGTATCACCTGGGGAAAAAACTCACAAAATTCATGAAAGATAATTAGAATAATTTGCAAAGGGAATAATTGATTTGAAGCGTTGAGAAGACTGTGTTGCTACTTCTAATGCAATAATGATATTTTTTATAGGAAATGAAAATAATCTACTTATTAATGAATAAGATCATAATTTTCAACAATATGATGTATTTATTAAGATGGGAATGATTAGCTTATTAATATAAATAAATAATATGTTCCTGTAAATTGGATATTCCCTAGTGTTGAGGCCTTGAGATATGATAGATAATTAGCAGCAACTCTTAACTAGAAAACCATTTATAGTATTTCCTTATGTAATATTTTACTAAGATTTTTTACAATAATTGGAGATATGATGTTTAAATAGTCTTTTCTATTGCTTTAGTAAAGATATAAACTGCATCAAATTAACTTTGATCATTTTATAAGCTTTATAATTCAGATAAATTAGATGGGAAACTATGTAAAATAGCTTTTATCAGAGTAAGATTTATCGTAATTCAATTGCAAATGCACATGCAAATAATATTATAGTAAAATTAATTTAACTAATATACCTGCTAATCCAGATATTCACTTGGCTATTATCAGTCAAATTAACACTATTTAAATGAATATAGAAATTCATTCAATAAGTATTACTCAAATACAACACATTTAATCATCAAAATAAATATTTATTAAGATACAAATAATTACTTTAATAGCTATCTAATTTGTAATTTATAAGCAATAAAGAAATTACCTAGATAAATTTTATTATTGATAATACAATAAATTGTTAATTAAAATATTCTTAATAACTCTTTAAAAAATCAACTTTTCAACTAAAATTAATATTATTAAGAACTACTAATTACAATTCTTAAAATTAAATTAGTTATTTAGTCCAAAACACTTGAGAATACTATATGAATGCTATGGAACAGAAACAGCTCCATCAAGCAACAGTATATGAATGAGTAGTAAGAGTTGCAATATGATTAATAGATATGATACACTTACTCCATTACAGGAGTCATTAAACCAATAGAGTATTTAGAATTTTGGCGACCTCATTGTTGTGTGGTTGAGTCTTGCAATAAATACAATGCTTATGCTTCCTAAAGTTGCTTGGAAGCTATAATAATAATAAAAAATATATTTAAATATTATAAATTTAATGAATACCTTGCTGCAATGAGTATTTGAATCGCATGAAACAAGCAATTTCATTATGATTTGTTTCTGATGGGAATAGAGAAAAAGATTTAAAATAAGATAGCGATGACAAAACTGTGCTATTTTTTAAACAAGATTTGAGTCAGTTTCTAATATAAATAGGCAATAATTTTTATATTTATGGTAAAAAAAAATTATTGAGACTCTCTGAATTACCAGATCACAAAATAACTTTATTAAATGAGTTGTGAAAGGAATCTTGACTCCTTAATGAAGCAATAAATAATCCATTTCACATTAATTTGCTTGAAGTTTATCTTAAATGAATGACAAATAAATTACCTAGATATTGCTATTTAACTTTAATAACTTCAGCTTCACGAGAAATGCATCTCATATTTATGATTTTCAACATCTGACCTAACATCAAGATCCATGATTATTCAAATGTGAAATAAAAAAAAACATACAAAATGATGAAATTTTCATTTACTCGTAAATTACACCTCCCTTTAAATTTTTTTTAAACTAATTTAGGTGATGTCTTGATCTAGAGATTAACTCGTGGCTTCATTGAATAATTTAATTTTAATATAAATACTGAGAAGTTAAAATTAAATATCAGTATAAAAGATGCTTGTACGAATTAATTTAATGAAATACATGTCAAAAATGAGTGAGATATTCATTATTTATAATAAGTGAAATTTAATGAATTAATGAATTCAATTAAAATATACACATTTCAATGGCTTGTGCTACGAATTCTTAGAGGAAAGAGTGGAACTTTTAGAAAAGCAAGAAGCCTCATTAAAGGACCAAATAGAAAACAATAATTTTTAACTGCATGCTTGGAAGTGCAATTGAATAATATATACCAACTTTGTAGAAAGAATAGAAGAAGAACGCTAAAAGCTAATTATTAAAGTGGAAATTAGTTGACTCATAAAAACTATACATATACATCTCTCAATTTTAAGGGCACTATTGAGTTATAAGTGTGCCCTTAAATAGCCATCAACTCATCCTCCTTCCTTTCTAAAAGGATGTGAATATTTATTTATTTTATTCGCTAATAAGGTATGAATAAATTTGATACCTAATTGTGAGCACTGAAATACTAGGAGGATAGAGACATCCGGAGTATATTTTAACCAGTAGGTGGTTAATTTTCACTCATGATTAATATTATAGTTGTTGCATTGATCATTTCTTACTTAGCCTTATGCCATAGGAGTTGTCATACATTTTTTTTATAAAATAGCATCTACCAAGGGTAAAACATTATTTAATTTAT
Organism: Oxytricha trifallax; assembly: GCA_000711775.1. NCBI lineage: Eukaryota > Ciliophora > Spirotrichea > Sporadotrichida > Oxytrichidae > Oxytricha > Oxytricha trifallax. The sequence continues at coordinate 12,066 of ARYC01009797.1, read as the reverse complement.
CCAGTCAGGACTAGTAAGTAATACCTTTATTTTAAAAGGTTCGCCCTGATAAAATTTTGTAATAAACTCAATCTAGATGCAAATGCTAAATGATTCTGACACAAAAAATAATGTATTTCGCAATTTAATTTAGAATAACTTTTTTTAAATATTAAATATGGAACAAATAAGTTCCATTAATATAGAGTAAACTTATTATATTAATTTATTATATTTTTAAGGAAATATTACTCATATTCTCGAATTACATTCATTTACAATTAGTTTTTTCTTATGATTTTTTTAATTTTCTATCAACATAATAGAATTCTTTTAATTTTCATATGTTTCATATTATTGATCTCAATTAAAAAATCTGATCAGTTTTCTTTTTAATAGCTAATATCGAATCTCAATATAAAAAAAGTAATGGTTTATGAATCAAAATACAAGATCAATAATTTAATAAGTTTTCTCTTTTTTTTTGATTGAACAAATTCATGTGTCTTTAAACAAAGTAAAAATCAAAATTGTCCATAAATATAACTGAAGAGATTATATTCCAGTCAGGGTCATAGATGTCAATGAGTTATTATTCAAGAATATTCATATAATTTTATAGTTGCTACCTTTATCCAAATGATAGGGTTACTACCAAGAAGAGTCAAAAACTTATATTAAAAAATAGTCTACTAAAATTTGGCGGGAAGGTTTGGCTTGTCTTTCAAGATTACAATGTCTTTTTGATAAATAGTATCTGTAGGAAGTTTAGGAAAGCAACAAAATGAAATTAGATTCCATAACTAATAACACCCACAAAACATCAATTTGAAATTAAAAAAGTGCTTCTACGGATCTATTTTAGACTAACAAAGATACTGATTTTATTCAGCATATTGATTGAAGTCAAATATAACCTGGCAAAAAAGAGGATGTTGAATAAAGATTAAAATAAACTGTATCACAATGTTTGGAATATATTGTTGACAAATGATCTATGGCGGAAACTATAATTTGTAGTTTTGGAGCAAAATTTAATCACCTATTGGTTAAAAAATACTCTCAAACTGTATCCATCATTATTATGCTTCAGCTTTCAGTGGCCTTGTTTTTGAAAGCATTACTAAAGTGCATTATACTCAGATACTTTATAGAGGGCAAGAGATTTATTAGTTAGCTCTTCAAATTTCATGTTCAATTCTCTGAAGTTTACTGATTATTTATGTCCTCGCATTCTTTTTTCTAATTGATTGCCTTCTTGACTATTTAATTTAATCATCTATCATTGACTGCCAATCAGTTCTTTTCTATGAGTTTGTTTCATATGATATCTTTTGCAATTCCCATCATAATCATGCCTCTTTAAATACTTTATATAATCTATAGTTCTCAAAGGAGTCAACTGTCTGCACTCAGAGTCTATATCATAGCTTGACGAATGAGTATTTCATTTCCTTTTTAAAGTTTTCTTTCTAATATATTCATGCATTAATTATATATAACTTATATATAACTTATTATAACTTATTATAACTGATTTTAAATTATAATTCTATGTGATCTGAAAGTATAATAAAATTATAAAATGACAATTAAATTTGTCACTTCTAAATTTGTATAGCTAGGTCTATATATAAGAAGTCCCTAAGGTTAATGTGTTAATTGATAAATATCTCTAACCATCAAAATGGATGAGAAAATTAGCTGGCAGATCGAAAACATAGAAGACGAGTGTATAATTCTAATAGAATAATCATATTTTCACTACCTTTCAAGCGCGTGTTGACAATATACTTTCTCACTCATGAACATGATAGTAATGAGATGTCTTAGGTTAAGATATATAAACGATAAAAATGCCACAAACTAGATGACTCAATAAACAATAAATATTACCTTAAGAATTATATTTCAAATTGCAAAATAAGTAAAATTAAATAGCGAAACCATTAAATAGTCTATATATTCTTACATTAAATGAATTAAATTAATGATTCTTTGAACTTTTATGTAAAATACTTTTACAATATTTTCATCCTTAATCTAGTTTAAGTGGTATAGAAGATATGTTTAGGTCTCTAGTAGTCAAGCATTTAGGTTACAATTGTAAATTAGAATTAAAAACCAAAATTATAAAATATTTTATTAAAATATTTAAATGAATAAAGAAAAGTAATTTACTAAGCTAATATTTTTAATTTTACTACTATTAAGTTTTACAAAATGAAAAAAAGGTACGTACTTTCAAGGTAATGAATCACGTTTATAAAATTCAAATTAAATTTTGTGTTTTAGATATGTAATTAATATTTATAAAGTTAACACAGATATTATTACAAAATGTTTAATTCAAGTATAAATAGTAAAAACTAGTAGACAACTTAATCATGGTGTTGATATGATAGAGGCTTATTTTAAGTTCAATGGTCTCCTTAATGAAACTGAAACTTACATAAAGCCAGGAAATCCAAGACATACAAACTAAGAAAAAAGATAATTAAGTTGTTAATTTTGTAAATGAAAATATGGAAATATGTCACAAGTATAATTTATAGATGTGATTATTTATTAAAAAAACAGTAAAAATTACAGCATTAATTAAAGAACAGTTGTAATTACAGCTCTTCAATAATCAATAGCTAAATGAAAAGCATAAGATATAATGATGATAAAGAAAAAATTTGATAAAAAAAGAATGTCATTTGATAGTTTAAATGATGAGCTTACTGAGTAGTGCTTTAAAGTGTATATAAGAATCAAAACTAGAACTATTAAATGTCCTGATCAATTATTTGAATAAGTATTTATGAGAATAAATAATAAAAATATAACTCATAAAGATACCTAATTTTATATAAAAAATCAATAAGTAATATAATATATATCACAAAAAAATAAAACTAAATAAATTAAAATGTCGAATTTTTTAAGAAATAATAATAAATACAATAAATGCTATCAAAACTCTCAATCACCAGTATCAATAAGAAAATAGTTGTGAAAAAATGAATTAATTTAGCAGTTATCAGCAATAATTCTAGCAAAGAGGTTAAATAAATAATTTTTAAAAAAGCAAAAGATCTTAATATAAAAATTTATAAATCAATGAGAAACTAGAAACTAACAGCTAAATACTCAAACAATCAATAAATTCATTAAAGGTTATTACAAATGAGTTAAGCCTATATCAGAAAATGTGAAAATATTACTATAATGATATAGTACGAATTCATTATTGGTTCCTGCTGCCTTATTTTAAGTACTAACATCAAGATATTATTTTTAATGGAATAATAGTTTTTGAAACTAAATACTTAAATAGATATTCCTTAATATAAATATTATAGAGTTGAAGTTTATTTTTTGGAATTAAAATATCATAATATAAAAAGAACTGACCTATATCATTAATACCTAATTGTTAATATGTAAAGTTAAAGGTAGATAAGCAAGATATTGGAAATATGAGATATGAAGTAATATATATGAACAAATTATATATATATATATATATATATTGTATTTGATTTGTCAATTTCTAATTAACCAGAGTAATGGCATCAAAAAGAAGAGAAACAATGGCGTTTAAACGTAGGAAAAAAGCCTTAATATGATAAATAGTATCCAGAAGTCAAACACTAAATTTAAGATATAAAATTAGTAGGTATAGGTATAGTCATTTATCTTTAAAATAAATTAAAGAGTAGTGCAAATTATCAGTTAAAATTAATTAATATATTTATGGCAAGAAAAGAAATGAAATAATCTTATATTAATTGGTCAAATACTTTATCAAACATTTTTAAATCATAATAACGCCAGTTTTAAATATTACATTAAATAACTGGCTATGTGAAATTAGCTAATTCAAATACTAGTTAATTTGACTAAAAATGTATATTTTATAATTAAGAAAAATTAAGAACTACTTAAATAAAAATTAGTTATTATTTATTAAAAATATTCGCCAAATGTCATTGTATTTATTTTTAAGTTTACAATTCAACAAAATAAGATCTAAGCTTGTTATAATGCAAAATTATATATAAGCAAACTAAAAATCAGACAATAAATTAAATCAATCGTTTTATACTTTTACAACAATTAAAAAATTGTATACTTAAATAATAAATGTAATCGTATTAAGATTCGATCGAAAATAAATGAAGCTAGCATAAAAGTTGATTAATTGAAAGTTTAAAAATATAGTTCTTAATAAAATTAAGCATGTATATTCGAAATGTGGAAGCTGTTTAAAATAAATTCAAAATACGATATAATTAGAGTAATATTAAATCAAATTTAATTACAACTATTAAGGAAAAAATGGGTCCAATGTTCTCCAAAATTTTACAAAGACTTATTTTCAAGAAAGATATAAGTAATTTTCATGATCGGATTCAATGCTGCTGGTAATATCACTATCCTTTACATGCAAAAGCTTGGTGAGGTCGTCAATTTTCTTCCAATCATCGGCTTCAACGTCGATATAGATGACTACAAGAATATCAGTTTCACCCTGAGGGATGTAGGCGGTCAAGACAAAATCAGACTCCTTTTGAGACATTACTACCTGAATGCCTAAGGTCTCATGTTTGTAGTTGGTTAAAATGATAGAGACAAAATTGATGAACGCATATAAGAGTTCTTAAAGATTATCGCAGAGGAGGAATTAAAGAAGCAGTTTTTTTGGTATTCGTCAACAAAAAAGATTTTCCAGGTGCTATGACTTGCACAGAGATTATTGATAAACTCGGTCTCTACACTATCAGAGACAGAACCTGGTACATTCAAAGCATGGGTACAGTTTTTGGAGATGATCTTTATGAAGTTCTCGGATGATTCTCAAAGCACTTAATCGCAAAATCTAATGCTTGAAGGTATTTGAGTTTGTGCATGCTTCTTTTAACTGTACAATTGATTAGGTTATCTATCGCTCTTAAACATTGCGAACTATTGCTATTACTTGTAAATATATGTGTAATTAAGATAATAATATGTTTTATAAAATTCACTTTTAATAAGGAGTAATATGATATATATTTCAAATTATCTCGTTTTTATATTTATTTTAAACAGCTTCCACATTTCGAATATATTTGCATAATAATAATATGATTATAAATGCAAAGATTACAATTTAAAATTCTATTTAATTACAGAATAATCTATAAAGAAAATATAAATAAATAAGATATTAAGTTTGATACAAACAAGTGATATTCTAGAAAAGTATGAAACTATTATTAAATTTAATTTTAAATCGACAATAATAAAATCATTAATGGGAATCATTAAAGATATTTAATATTAAGATATTAAACTACGGAATAAACAAAAAGATTTGTCTACAATATATTTTATAAGAATGCAGATTAAAATACAATAAACCATATAAAGTAAATTGATAAGAGTCTAATAAAAAGAAAATGATATTTGAAGCAGCAGTTAAGTGAACAAAAAATAATATTTTATTATTTTTGTAGCGCATGATCAAATGGTTTTTTAGAATTTATCGATATATATATATATATATATATATAAACCCTAAAACCCCAATTTATAAAGGTCTACAATTTTTGGGGATTAATTATTGATTCTATAAATTCAATAAATTGATATTTCTTTAAAATCATTAATAATTAAATGAAAAAATGAATGAAATTAAGTTTAGCTAATATAATCAGTAAAGGACTTACCAAGTAATTTAATCAATGACAATATTTAATGAGTAATTAATACAATTTCTAAGCTTTTTCAAGTGCTGATAACAATATTTTACTTGATTTTAATTTACTATTTGTAGTCCTGTCAATTCATTTGAGTAATTATTATCTGGCTAATTTAAATTTCAATTTAAGTCGATCTTTTTCAGAATTCTCCCTGATAAAGTTGTCTAATATCTCCCATTATATACTAATGCCTTCAATTCAATTTGCTTCAAGTAAAAAGCATTTTAGAATCTAGAATAAATGAACTTAAATTGGGTGTTATTTCTTGATACGAACTTTAATCAGTTCTTTTAAAGTTCTCTAAAAACATCAATAAAAAATAAAATTAATTTTTATTTAATTTAGAGTAAATTTCAATTGAAGTTTGTAATGTAATAAATTTGACTTTTATTACTAGCTTGAAGGAGGAAAAATGGCTATTAATTTTATTTAATATTACTTTATTTAATTTATTTACTTACTATATTGTTGATAATTTAATATTTTGCCAATCTCTACAAAAGTTAGTTAGGCTGAGCTTACTGAGGGTAATAAGGTTAATCGCAATATTATTGCGAACAATTAACATTAAATGTTAAAAAAAATCTTTGAGACACATCGCTTACCCCACAGCGAAAAACCCACAAAGTGGGGAGAATTTCCTTTCTGCAGTCCTGTTTACTTAGTGAATCATTCTGGTAGCCTAAATCATACAATTATCAATAAAGTACATTAGAAATTTTAATTGGAAATATTTCTTTTAATTTGCAATTTTTATAATATTATGGAATTATTTGATTTTTTTACTTGCCTATATTTATATTTATTTATGTAGTCATTATCAATGGTTTATAAATATATGAAGAAAAGTCTATCGATGATTCAGTCTATTTTGTAAAACATTATTTAATTTATTATATAAAATATTTTGAATTAATTATTACAATTTTGTAAGCATTTAATTTTTAGAAGTTTACAAAAATATAAAAAACTTTTAATAAAATAGATTTATTTTTGTAAAATATATGTAAGTTTCCGAATAATGTAGTACAAATTGATATTTTTATAAATTATAATATATTTCAATTGTAATTTTACAAATTAAAAAATAATTATAAATATATTTAAAATAATTTGATTGCAAGATAGGATCTGGCTATGGTAACTTAATTAACAATTAAAATACTTAAAGAGATTTGCTGGCGTTTAGGAATTTAACCAAATAACTTTACTAAATATTGAAGGGGATTAAAAATAAGTGTAACATGACTCCAATTGGTGCCTTGATTCAGACTATGAAATTTCAACTTAGGAACAGTTACTATGTGGCTAATCTTTAATCAGGAATAACTAAACATAAGATCAATATTAAATTGATACATAATTTTAGTTATCAGCTTTTTAATCAGTGAGACTCTAACAAGATAAGATAATTAAATTAGAAGAAATTAAACACCTTGAATTTGAAGAAATGGTCAAGATTATGTTTTAAAATACTGGTATTAATTATATATCTATAGTTTACTTGCCATTCAAAAGATTCGGAAAAGTGCATGAAATTTACAAATATTGAACGAAATTGTTTAATTTAATTAATTGGAATAGAGAGCAAATTAACTTTATTTGCATGTGCTTCAAATCTTTCAGCAAATTTAAAAAATGGTACAATGTTTACTCTCAAGACAATTAATTCATTCAACAACTAAATTAAATGAGAATTAAAAGCAAAAATTAATTTGAAAACTCTGATGATTTAAATGATGAAAAGAATTGCTGGACTTAAATAAAATAAAATAAGAATTAAATTTAAAATAAGCAAAAATAGTCTAAATAAAATAATTAATAAAACAAAAATTTTTAATAGTCTAACAGCTTAACTTTGGAAGAAAATAATTATATAATAATTTAAGTTTAGAAGTTTTATTTAGGACGAATATTGAATTTATAAATAAAATGCAAAGAATTGGAAAATTAATTATTTGATTAAAATTAATTCATAGATGACTTAAAATAGTAAATTACAAAATAATTGGAAGAAATTTTGAAGCTTAATTGTTAAATGCTGCAAAAGAAGAAGACTTTAACAATTTAATAAATTAATAATAAAATTAATTTAATGTAAAAAGAATTTTAATTTGTGATTCATAAACCATCAAACACTAAAATATGAAATTAAAAATTAATCTATAACAATACAATTAAAACTACAACAGTTAAAATTTTGTAGTTTAGGAATTTGATTGGGGCACCAAAAGATTTAACAATAAATAAGCGTAATATCAGGGAAATATTTCAAACTTTTAATTATGGGCTTCTTTAATTGAATATGCAAAAATAATGAATAAAACTTTAAAATATCTATCAATTGTTATTGATCTACCTTGGAAAAGAACAGACTGTAAATTCACTTAAAATACTCAAACCAATAAATTCATTTTTTATTAAATTCCTTTTGAATTACTTTAATCTGAGGATTATATATTTTTGTGGGTAACAAATGGTTAAATTGAAGAAGCTATTAAGATTATGGGTACTAAGGAATACGAAAAATGAGACATACTAGTGTGGATTAAATTAAATGAAGATAAAACACTTTATAACAATATTGGATACTTTTTGAGGCACGTAGCTGAGTTTTGTGTAATATTTTGGGAAAAAGCCCATTTAAGATACTAAAGTCAAGAACAGTTTTGCATTTTCATAGCAATATTCTAATTGAAAAATCAAGGAAGTCATGTTAAAATCCAGAAAGTTTTTATTAACTAGTTGAAGAAATGGTGACTGACCATTAGTATTTAGACATTTTTGCTAGAGAGTGCAATCAGAGAGACAAATGGTTTTCGGTTGGTGACTAATCAATTAAAATGCCAAAAGAACTAAGAAAGTGAGAATTCTTTTGAATTTTATTAACTCAATCGAGTAAGTATTAATTTAATAATAAAAATTAATTTATCGTGCTTTTAATTTGTTCAAATTTTATTCTAAAAATAAACTAATAAACAATTTTCAATTTCATTTTACAAAACAATTATACTAAAATTAATTTTTTTCATACTTAAACAATAAATTATATAATATTATATTCTAAAAATAACCTAATTTATAATTTATTTATTTTTATTCCTAAATCCCCATTAACATTAGCAGTTTATTTTTTATTTTAATATAATTAATCATTATTTACACTTATTTCTACTAAAAATTTACTATTATCAACACAGTAAGAGATTTCTTTTAAACAATCCTAAAATAATTTTATTTACCCAGCAAGCCCCAAATATTTACTATTTACTGTGTGATTTAATATAATCAAATTCCTTAATTTAAATTTTAGACTACAATTGAACAAACAGTCATAAATCTGTAAGTGAAATTGATTACATGGCTTCGGTAAGCACGTCATAATAGCATCTCCTGACAAGGTTCTAGTTTATTCTGCTAATATTTATACCGAGCTCTTTCATGAAGCCTGCCCAATACCCCCTGTAATTTATAAAACTTCGTAACTTACTTTGATTGAGCTCTAGTATAAAGTGAATTAAGGTCCCTGTTATTGATCCAGGAGTGCATTGGCTCTGCTGGAGCAAGCCTGTAATGGTAAGGCCCAAGAAAAATTAGTGGTAGCTTTAGCCTACCGTACTTTGTCATCACATTGTGGGATCTGTGATATGGAGCGTTATCGATCATGATAACAGTATTCTATCTCCACTACAAGTCAATATCATAAAATGTGAGTGCTAGCTTGCACAAGAAGTACATGAAGGAATGCTGATTGGTCCTACCTCTATTTACAGTATAGAAGAGCTCTCCCGTGCTTGATACCCCAATGATCAAGTTCATCTGGCTCAACCTCTAAGAATTTGTCACTCAGTTCTTAACATATGGTTCCGTCCAGCCATTCAGTCAAAATAAGATAAAAATCTGAAATATTTATATTCTTAAAATACATAGAAATTATAAATAAATCATTCTCCAAACATAATTATAATTATTTATTAGAAATTCATTTGATTTTTATATTATTATATTAAATATGGGCTCAAGTGATAAATATTTTATTTTTACTACTTGAGCCCATTTTTTATATAATTAAAATATATATATTTAAATCTTAAAATTTTTATTTTTATTTTTAATTTAAAATGTAATTACTTTTTTATCAAAATTAAATGAGATTTATTCATAGTTTTATATTTTAAGCAAATAGTTTGAATTATACATTAAAATTATTTATTTTATAAGATATAATACTTATTATTGAAATTTAATTTAAAATTACTCATATTAGTAAATAGGAATAAACTAAACTTAATTTTAATCAAAAGTAAACTTCATTTCAGTTTCCTTTAATTAATTAATGTACTTAAAGATATAAATTAAAAATTCTAATGTATTTAATTGGCTTAAGTTGCAAAAATAAATATGTTTAAATTCATAAATTCATAATAAAATAAAATTCTTTTATAAATTACAAATATTTCTAACATATAATGTTAGAAACGTTTAAAGTTAGTATATTATATATTTCTTTGTATTTAAGGATTTCTTTATTGACGATTTTTATACTATTTTGACTAATTGCGCCTCTCATTAGTTTAGTGCAACACTGATTCAACAATATTGATTATCCTTTTACCTTCATTCATAAATAGCTCGAACTGCTTAGCAGCATATTAGCGCTATAGCTTTCTACTGTTGTTGTTATGGAGGCTTGTTATCTGCTTGACTTGTTTGCACGTCATCATTAATTCATTCTTGAGGAAACTTAGGATCATTTACTTATTGCAGTGAAGCTGAACTTTTTATTCTAAACTCTTTTGAATGTCTGATATTTATAATGGCACTTAGTCATAAGTAAGCATGTTCATTATGTGAGTGCGTGCTCGGCTATGCAGCTTCTTGTACTTTCCCCGATTAACTTACTTGAGACTCCAATATGAAGCTTTCTTTATGGGATTGTTTAGATACCTCCATAGCTTGTAGTATGAAATACCAAGCCTGTCCATAATCTGCGGGCAAGATAATCTTTCAGAATTCCTCAGTCTTAAGGATTCCTGAGCCAACTTTAACTCCTTCTTTCAAAACCTCAAAACCCTTTCAGTAGTTTGATTGAGTTTTTGATTGATAAAAGTAGACTATTAGTGCATACTTTATTCGAGTTTTAATAGGGTTTATGTAGGGGTTTTATGTTTTAATATTAGTAATTTAAGTGAGTATAACAAGCGAATTTTTAGAATATTTCACACAGACATAAGCTTAGAGTCATGTGGCAGTTCTCTGAATTTTATCTTTCTAAGTTGATTTTTGATTTTTCTATTGTTTGTTAATTCTCTTATCTTGGCTTGATTATAGTTGAGTATGCAAGTTCTCTGAGACCTCCGTTTATTTATTTTTATCGAATATTGTTTGATTCTCTGCTTAGAATCTCTCTCACCCCTGCAGCTAAAGTAATCGTTTCTTGGCATGTCGCTCTCTATTATTATTAGTGTTAGAGCCCAGATATCCCATTAAGTGTCTCCATCTCTCCAATCCTCTCTCTCTGGGAAATATCCAGGAGTGCCGTATACATTTCCTTATGTAGAGGCTTGCACTCTTTGAGCTCTGTTGAAGTCAATAATATAAACTCTAAGAGGCTGAAAGTTCATCATGATTTTCTCTGGCTTTAAGTCTTTATGAACATAACCTAGCTTGTGGAGCTCTTCAATCCCTTCAACTATCTGCTATACTATCTAGCTAATTTATCTCTGACATCTATTGTCAGATAAGAATTCTCTGTAAGTCATTTCAAGTAAAGGAAGCCTGAAGGCTACATGATCTTTACCTAGTTAAATAGCATCAAGCTAGATGATATGCCTGCACTCATTCAACTTTGCCTTTTAAAGAGCATATACTCATTAGCAAATTCCATTTGGAACTTGTCATCAGCAAGGAAGTAATTGAAAGGATATATCTTATAAGCATATTAGTCATCAGTAATGACTCTCTTGTCAATTTTATCTTCAAGAGTAAGATAGCTTTCTAGACAAGAATCTAAGTCAATAATTTTTAATATAGGAATCTTCATTGCCTCTATTTTAACCATAATTTTATTGATCTCAGAGACTGGAAAGTTCTTGACTGCTTTCTTCATTTTAACTTACTTCTAGACTTCAACTCATAGAGACTCCACTGGGTTACTTGATCTTCTCTTTTAGAGGAATCTATTCCCTGTGGGTTCATGAATAAAGACAAAACTTTAATTGTGCTTTTTCTTTAAGTGCACTTTGAGGTCTCTAGTATGAGAATTGGCTTCTCACAGAACTCACAGACATACTTCCCATCTTTCTTTTAATGCTTGAGATATAACCTTGGCATATCGTTGTGTATATCTCTCAAG
>ARYC01009796.1:0-12064 GCA_000711775.1 Oxytricha trifallax | reverse complement strand
GAACTTCCTAAGTAAGCAAGTGAGAATGATGACTGCAAAATGATGGCATTAGACCAGGAACAGTAAAAGGAAGAGGAAGTTGATGTTGTTGAGAAAATAAACATCATGGTCAATTTCCCTGAAGATGGAAACCATGTTTGAACTTAAGTCTGATTAAAACTGATGATTCATCTAAGTATTTTACAACTTTAACTAACTCTAATCATTTATCTCTGCTCCTACTCTTATTAGACAAAGAACTAAATTTATTGATACCTTAGGGGGCTCTTGGTACTCCAATTTTATTATGTTTAATGATCCCTAAGTATGGCTAAACAGAGAAATTGGACAACTATCAAAAAATTTTGAGAGAAGATATGGTAAGTGTGAAAGTGATGTTTGTTACACTCATAAAAAGATGAGCAGGGAATTTCAGGGAATCCCCCTTACTTTATTTCCAGGCTTCAAATTCTACTTATGAAGTTGTAGAGCAATATAATTCTGAATATAAAGTATAGAAATAACTGCAGCTATATCAAGGAAGGCAATTCATTACAAATATCTTTAATCACCACTTAATCTAATCTCAATTCCAGATTCTATTTTAATATTTACAAAGCCAAATGTAAGAGCTGGAAGATGAAATGCTCCAATGTATGTACAACTCAGAGTCCTAGCCAAAAAATGAGGACTTGAATTGTGGTTTTAACTTTCTTGAAGTATAAAAGGCAGTAACAGATAAGCCCAGTGAAATCAGTTTATTAAGGTTTAAAAGTAGAGACCAGGTGTAAATAAAAGGTCTCTTAAAATTCTTGAATCTCATCCAGCTTTACCACTTAATGATCGGTACCAGGGATTGGTCTAAGTAGAAACACTCCCACCTCGCTTATGTCCCTAGTATGGAAGAGTACATCGATACTGTAAATGGTCAGCGCAAGGTTACAGTCAACTTTGGTATGAAGGAAAACGTAAAGTTAAAGTTGGATAACTCCCATTTCAGCTTAATCAATGAAATGCTCACTGGCAAAATTCACCTTGATCATTTACACAATATAATTGAGAGAGACTGCTCATTTTTGACGTCATTCGACGAATTAACAATGAAATCATGCATTTTTAAGTGATGGTCAAGTGGTCACCGTGGTCATGGAGGATGACGAGCTAACTGTTGATGTAAGGGCAGTAAATCTCCATGTGGGGTAAATGGAGAGAGTAAAGCTCTAAACTTACTTAGTAACCAACCCCAATTGGTCTGATGATAAAACAGAGTTAGCACTGGATATTATAATCTCAAACACAACCCTAGAGGCCTTAGCCTTTTCAAATGAGTTTGCTGTTAATCGGTATAACTTATTAGATTACAAGCCTGAGTAGTGCCATGCATGATTGTGGAAGTATAACTTGTACAAGCAAGTGATTGACGACCTTACTGATAAACCAGGGGTTGCTCACTCAGAAGCAGTGAAAGTGGATCAGGATTAGCAGAAAGAACAGAAAGATTTCGCAGTCAAGCAAATCGAAATCATGATCACTTTCCTCTGAAAAAAACTGACCTTGTTTGAATATAGTTTGATTAAGATGTTACTTTCGATAACTATTTATACAACTTTAACTAACTCTATTCAATTTCTATTGCCCTTCCCTTTATAAATCATACTCTGATTTCAATGACAATAGGTGCATCTGCTGCTCAAAGTAGATAAGTCTCCTAAAAGATTCTTAAGACTAATTATACTGAATAATTGAAGAAATCTTAAAAATTCAAGCGACTGAGTATGAGCAGTATAAAGTGATGTTTGTTACACTTAAGGAAACTTCTCAAATTTATTTCAGTCGATTTTTAAAAGCAAGCTAATTTATTCTCAACCAAGTTACAGCTTTACTAAGAGTTTGAGCCTGCAATATCTTTACATAGAATTTTGATTGTGACTTAGTTAATAAATTTAAATTAAATGGATACAGAGAACGATAGACTTATTTCTACTTATCTTGAATTAATATCCCCGAAAAAAGTATAGACTGGGGATGAAGGTAGGGGTATCTCTTCTTAGGACTATAAAGGTAGTAACAGCAACTTCAACTTCACTGAGGATTTTGAGGAAAAGACCTTTGACAATCTTAGGAATGTAAAGCACTAGAAGACTTAATTCACACGGCACTCTGATATAAAGAGGATCTTGGGCTGCTTCTCACTTAACTATCTCTATTGCTACCTTCTCAAAGATAATCACACAGGAGAGAGCGACAAAGAAAAGAAAGAAGAGGACAAAGTAGGTAGCTAAGAGGACTTCTCGCAATATGATATCCCTAGCGATGATTCAATACAAAAGCACTTAAAGCAAACACTCGGTGGCCATGAAATTATCATACCTCTTGGCATCAAGTGCGAATATACTTGCAAGGTAAAAGAAGGAGCACTTGAATAGATGCTCCAGGATTTCTGTGTCATTCCATTTATCGAGAAGTTCCCTTTTAAATTCAACGGAAAGATCGACCTGACTCTTGGCTTTATGGAAAGTTTCAAGATTATCAAAACTACCACGCCGCCTGAAGAAGGATCAAAGAAGATACTCACCCTCGACTGTGTGCACTTTGCCAACAATAGAATGGGTGATGAGTTAACAAATTGATGCGGGGGTGATAACCAACTATTGCTACCTGTTTACATCTGACGATAACTACGAGTCCAAGATGTGGAAGCTTGACAAGGACGACAAAGTTTGTCTAAGCCAGGAGGAAGAGAAGAAAACGGAGGAGGAGAAGAATGGAAATGATGAGGAGTAGCAAATGCACTCAATTTAGATCCTGGTCGTACTAGACTTTTTATGAAATTATCTTAGATTATCTTTGTTTGACTATTTAATTTTTTTCTTTCTCTCTTTCTATAATTTTAAACTTTTATAATCCTTTGACAACTTGTCTTCTCATCTCGCCTTTATGAGGAAGTCTATTTTAATCCTGCAGAGAATATTTAGAGTTGAAGTGAGGCCTAAGACAATGATCAGAATTATACTCATAAACGATATTAAACTTCAAAAATAATTCACCTTCTACCAATCGATAACCGATTTAATAGATGATGTTTGTTACAGACACATTAAAGTACTACTCAAACAAACAGATGTCCTTTAAAATGGACACCGATTCCGGTACTAGATAGTAGGGAGACTTATACATATTAAATAAGATGGTGGTTAATTATAATTATTCAATTATTTTCGTTTAATTTTTGTTCGTCAAGAACGAAAAATTTCAGGGATCTTCCTTCTCTGGACGAGTGGGTTTCAGACTTCAGGAATTGGACTCGTCGTCGCTCTCGTAGTCGTGAAGAGTTAATTTGTCGATTTCCACTTAGTCTCTCTAATGCTTGAAGAAAGGATCCATGTACAAGGACTGAATTGAAGATCTGTGCAAAGGGTTAGGAGTCAACAGGTTTCTAGTGATGACAAACCACTGACCATCAAACTTAGGATTCAATATCTCATAAGGTCTATTGGTGAGAGTAGCATTTTTATCTTTCAATGCCAACATATCATCAACAGTGTAAGGTAAACTTCCGCAAAGAATATAGAACAGGAGTAGGCAAGTCCCCAAGCATCTTAGGCCTTCAACATCACATGATTTAAGGGCTGGATCTCTCTATTAATATATTCAGGAGGAGAGTATTCGTTAATGATTCCATCCCTCTAGACATTCCTGTTCAACCAATCTGTCAAGTAAGGAACGTGGTACTTTTCAAACAGAATGTTTTCCGGCTTAATATTCAGGTGATAGACTTTGTTCTTATGGGCCTGGAAAGAGTCTTGATGATCATGAAGGCAGCGTACTTGAAGCACTTCTGATTTATGAAAAAGCCTTCTAAAAGGGTCCTTAAGTTGTATGGATACTTTGGCATCAAGTATGCAGGCTTGCCCAAGAGGTTGTGGTTTCTAGTATAGACACTATGTTTCTACCTTGCTTATTGAAGTTGGTATCCATTATTGCAATAGCCGAAGCTTGAGCAGGAATCAGAGCTTTCCAGAAGATCTTAATAATCATTTCGCAAGGACCGCTGCTCTCGCTTATGACTTGGTTGCTATTCGTTTTCCTATAACACTCAAACGATCTGGTAAGATAACTTTTCCCTATTCTTTTTCCAAGCAACAAGTTATGCTTGTCAGCCTCTCTCTTAACCATAGCAAAGATGTCATTTTCCATATCCTCCACAGTAGCTCTAAGGTTCTAGCTTTCCTTGTAAGATTTTAATAGTAAATCAAGTCGCCCGTAGATCCCCCTCAGCATTTGCTAGTTCAGAGTCTAGTAGTGAATATAGAACTTGGACCCTTCAATGAACTCGGCCTTTTCTTTTTGATTGAGGGTCTTGTACACCGCGTCGTTCGCTATCGATTATTGCAACTACTCCAGTTATTCCTAGCCCACTCTAAGCCCAGTAACCTTTTGACTCCTTGGTAAGGCCACTACTTTATTCAAAACATTTTGTATTTTTCCAGGTTCTCTCCTTCGAACCTTGACAGGTTCCAATACGCTCTCAACTTATCCACTTGATTGTAAAACAGCCTATCCTTCTAAATCGACAACCTTTACTCAGTTCCCTTGGGCTCATACTTGCAATGCAGTTTCAAGGACGTTTTGATCTATTCAATATTAATTTTTTAAACTTGTTTAATAAAACCTGCTTACTTGCTTTTACTTTCTATGATCTATATCCAGCCTCGTGAGGCTTCTTATAACTTCTTCAGACCCTCTATGATCTGAGCCTCTGAAACGAACTTTCCAACATGCTTGTCACTTCCTATCATGTTTTTGATCAGTTCGGCTAGTGGTATTGTCTGTTTAATTGTAAAGAGGTACTGCAACTTATTGGTTAAGGATAGCAGCTTCTCAAACTATTCTAATGGCTCGTTTGCATTAATAGAATTATGCAGTTAATCTCTAACCTTCTATTAGTTTACCTGCTTATTAATAATAGCGTAGGCAAGTGTGGGAGTAAACTCCTTAGTGGCATTTTCCAAAAGACGTTTGGATCTTGGGCTCAGCTATTATTGTGGTTCTTAATTCTCTACCTCAAGTTCCAAGCCTAGCAGCTTTGGAGTCATTTGAACTTCACTGTGCCTTTTCCCTAACTGACTTCCAGGAGTCGTGAAGTTGGAGTCGACAAAGTCTGAAGATGAATCCTTGTAGTAAAGGTAGAATTTGATCTGCTGCTCGTCCTGGTTTATGATCTCTACAGGATGATCGCTCATTAGCTAGAAGTAATGGATCCCTCCTCTACCCAGACATTAATCAGGAGGCAATACCCACAGCACATACTTGAGTGGGGCACTGCGATTAATTGCTTGAATAAGTTCTTTAGCCTTTGAAGAATCAATCTCAATTTTAAAACAACAAAAGTGAGTGGCGAAGGAATTGTTGGAGTCTCTAAGCTCAATGATCTTGGTGGTCTTGTGAATGATATCTATCCTTGAGAGATAGGCACCTAACCAGGGATTGTTACTTAGCATAGCTTAGCCCATGAACTCGTTGACCAGGTCATGTAAGAGGGAGTGAATAGGTTTAGAGTTTATGAAAGTGAAGGTTGATGTTTGTTACACCAAGTTGCAGAAAAATGTAGCTTAAGAGAAGTAAGAATCAATCTCGCAAAGAAGGATGTCAGGGTCGTTGTCCTCTCCCAATAGGATGTTGATTAGCTTGGCAACTTCCAAAGGATCAAAGATAGGCTGTGGCAGAAGGAACATTTAGTTAGCCTCTACCATCATAAGGTCTTATTTCTTTTGACTCCTGGTAACCGACTTTGATTTGGGAGTTCTCAAGTTGGAGTAATTGACTTCCTAATTTTTACTTATAAATTCCTGAACCTTAACTTGGTACTATTCATAAAATCCTTGCATTTACTTCTTGTCTTCTTCTGAGGCAGTATACCTAGTTGCTGGTACAGCTTCATCGAGCCTTACAGCCCTTACGCCTTTGAATTTAGGAGTCCTCAATCCATCTTTCTCAGCTTTCTGCCACTGGTGCCGCATTTTCTTATCAATATACTCCTGCTTTTCAAGCCTGTCAGGATCATTCCAGCAGTCATAGATGGTTTGGACTTTGATCTCTTCTTGAATCGTTGCTTCGGTAGGATTGACTATTGTGTCAGAGTTGAAAGAGACATCATTAAGGGCCTTTACATCCTTGCTTTCAGTTTGAGTTGCAAGATCAAAGTTGCTGGGATTAACCTGCACTGCAACCGAGTTCAAGGTCTTGCGAATTTGGTAAATTTCCTGAACCTTAGCAAAGTTCTCCTCAGTGATGACGGGAGTTTCCATCTCTTTAACGCTTATTATAAAAGCAGGAACTTGAACAGGGTGAGTATCTATATTGCATTAACTTATATACATTACATACCTTAAAGTTAAGGAGGCTTTTAAGGTTAAATCATCATCGATGAGCAATTCTCTTTAAGCATACTTGAAACGAAATCAACAGGCTAGTTTAATTCAAAGGGTTCACAGGTATTATAGTTTTCATCTCCAGGAGCCAGGGAGTTGAACCCCCGAGAATAGTTGTGGCATTGATTGCCTTTGCTGAACGACTCTGAAGAGTTGCCGTAAATGCTGGAAAGAATGCTTTCAGGCTTGGCATTCTTGCACTTGTGCTTTCTCTTGCTTTCAGGGGAAGAGTAGAAGTTGTTGCACTTATCGCACATATTCATTTTAGGTTTGAGTTGTTTCATCTACTGCACTTAGTCGTAGTGCTTCTAGTGCTTGTGCTTTGATAAGCTCTGGGAGGATATATAACTCTTCTGGCATCCCGCGATTGTGCAAGGATATTTGCCCTTCTTTCCTTTAGCTGGATTCGGTGATTGCTCACTCATTATATTAATAGTTATTAATTATAAAGTTTAATCAAAGTAGAAGTTAAACAGAGAGCCTTCCTTATTTAGTATTCCTTCAAAAAGCCTCGAAACTTTCAGATGCCCTGCCTGTACATTCCTAAGAACCAGGCAACTTAGCTTCTGACTTTCCTTAACTCATATATGCCACCTGACAAGTTTCTAAGCGCGAGCAGGCTTGATTGAAGAAAGTTCGATTTCCTCATCGGAGTATTTCTGATCTCTGACCTCCTGTGCCTTGGGCTCGATTACCTTCGAGTGCCAGCCTGCGAGTCTCCCAATTTCTGTGCTTGACGATTCCTGAATCAGTAGGGTGAGAAGACTGCGGGGCATGAGGGGGCACCTCTGGTAGGTCTTCTTGATGAAGGAGATCACTTCATTCTCCGAGGCTTCGATGACGTCCCTGAGCATTTCCTGGAGCTCCAGGGTCTTCGACTGGGGTGTGGCCTTCTTGTATCCTTTGGAGTCATTCTTTTTCCAGGACAGTTCAATATCCTTCTTGAAATGTAGGAGGTCGGCGCGCTGGCTTGCCATTACCTGCCAGTGCCAGGCCAGGTGAGCCTCGTCCTCGTGCTCAACAGGTGCTCCCGACTTCTTCATCAACTCCTTGAATCGTGGCAGCTCATCGTAGTAAGCGATATGTAGGCGGTAGAAGATGTTCTATCAGTGTCGTTTTTAGCGCTGAGTGGGAAGAGAAGTCTGTACTAAGTCTTGTTCTAGGCATTCTCCTTGCTCTTTTCATCTCTGTATCTTTTGTAGTAAGTTTGGAAGGCTATCTTGTCGTTGTCATCGAGAGCCTCTTGAGGAACCATTGCTGGGAGTGGCTTCAGGTCTGGTCTTGAGTACACTCATCACATTGCTAAGTCAGGTCACCTGGTCTTGACATTATCTTTTTGGAATTCAAGGATTTCAGTTTTGCCAACGCAGTAAGGGGCGGAAGCTCGACTGGGGGCGGCCAGGGGAACCACGCGATTCACCATGAATTGGTCTGCGGGGGTGGAGTCTCCGACCAAGACATCTACTCCAGGAGCCGAGATAAGTGAGCATCTTTATTTTTCAGACCACCCTATGGCATCAGCAAGCGCTTTGGGGCACATTTCCTTGGTAATGGTAACAATGAAGATGGTGATACAGTGACTATTACTTGCGAATCTCCCAAACCTACTAACCTTTTCCTCTCTGCCCAGAGCCTTTTCCTCTATCTTGCTGTGCTGGAAGCTAATGCGGATTCCTCCACTATGCCAAAGATTTCATTTAAGATGGAGTGCTCTTACTAATAGGGGAGAGGAGGAATCTTGATGTAGTGTACACTGCGCGCTGCGCTCGTTGTCTCAACCAATGGGGTTCCCATTCACTCTGGCACTTCAGAGCTCTTATACGACTTCTTCGCACCAAAGGGCAGGCTCAGATGCCAAGAGAGTTGAAGTTGATCAATGTTTAGGGAGCAGTTAATATAAGACTTTCTATCAGTATTACTCTTTCAGTCCCTGCTCTTATACCAACAGTCTCAGCGCAAATGGAGTTGCTACATCATGCTCTTCTAACTCACAATGCACCAAGGACTGCTTGATCTGCACATCCATCAAAGGACAGTTCTGAGGGCGAGTGATTCGTTTGCGTGAATTCTAATTAGAGTGAAGAGAACATGTGCTTGTTAATCGTAGTCTGTTTGATTTAATTTTAACGTGTATATTGAATAGGGCCCCCACCTCTAACCTTGGGCACGCCCTTTAACGACTCTGATTGCTTCTTATCACCAAGCGCAGGATCTAAGGCTCCTAAAGGGTCCCCTTCTTTCTCGATTGGCGTCCTCAATGCAAGCTCAAGGGCTCTGCTTTCCAGCATGGCGCTCGATCTCCTTCGAAATGTGGACCCAGTGGTGATTGACTGTGTGTGCGTTGAAGAGGGTCTTCAAGATCTCGACGAAGTTCTGAATGGGGTGCTCTTTGAGGGATATGCTTTACAGTAGACATGCAATCTTCGTGGCCAGCTCCCACCAGCTCATCAAGGGCTCTTCGCCCAGCTCAAGGTCCATGCCCGGCGGCAGCTGCACCGAGGGCGAGGTCAGAGGCGGCTCGTAGTGGTCCTTCTTGTGGGGCTATGTGTTATGCATGGAGTCTCAGTGTAACAGCTAGAATGAATAATTTTTAAGTCTGTTTTATTATATTAAAATTCTTAAATACTCACTTTAAAAATTTGGTTGCTATTGATTTGTGATGAAGGGTATTAATATATATATTTATATATATAATGGGTTCCATTTCAAATCTACTAGCTACCAAATATTAATAATAATATACTTGAATTCAAATTTAAATTATGAATTAATACAACTTCCTATTCAATGGGGTTTTGGGGTTTTATATATAATTAGTGGGCAGGTGGGCAGGCAGGGTCCTAAGCAGACCACTTTTGTAATTAAATATATATATATATATTAAAATTACTAATTGTATTACAGATGTGCAGATTGTTAATGGCGTCAACAAGCCGGAGACGACCTGCACGGATACATAAATGACTAAGAGCCCACTGTCTCCACCCAGATCTTTGATAAAAAACACAAATACACCGTCTGTAAGCAGGTCGAATGTGATAGCATGAGTAACACTAGCCAAACTAACAATCTCCGGTTGAGCATTTCCTATAGAGATGGTTAGAAAAGAACATGAAACTTACTGTAACGGTGTGAACCGTCTTCCTTAAAACCAGCGGGACATTCAGCAACGCAATCGTCAATATCAGCAACAGTGAGGTTACCACTACCAAGATCGCAAACACATTCATCAACAGCAATTTACTGTCAGGACCACTGCAAAAGAGGTTTGTATCACAGTCGGCGCATACACCATCATCGTCTCCGTATTATCCAGTTGGACAGGCACATCATTTATCTTAGCTGAGGAACGATCCATATGGGCATTTCGTAAATTTATCTGCACCTGTTGCATTACAACCAGCACAATCAGTACCGTAGGCGAGCACTAAACCGTAGTCAAAGAAGGCGCCGAAGAAAAGTCTAGTGATTCGTTGACGCCATTAACAGTCTGCACATCTGTAATACAATTAGTAATTTTAATCTATATATATTTAATTACAAAAGTGGTCTGCTTAGGACCCTGCCTGCCCACTAATTATATATATTTAATTATTTATTAATTTAATTTTAAAGTTAAATCTAATTAAATTAACTAATACTCCTAATTCATGACAGTTATAATTACAAATAAATCTCTTTTTTTAATTTATTTCTCAAATTTCCTATTTTTATCTATTTTATCAATAATGAAAATATTTATGAATATTATTAATTATATTTTGGTTTTTATTGCTTGGTTATTCTAATAAATTTATTTAATAATATCATTCTATAAAATATCAACTTAATAGCATTAGTAGCACAATTTTTCAATAGAAATCTAAAAACTTTAAAATTAATTATTTTGCTAAATAATTTGTTAGTCATGCTCAAAATCTTCTTGAAATGCTGAGTACTCTTAATTTTAAGGAATATAAAGTTAGTGATCTTTTATAATATTCAAATATAGAATATCTGCATTACAATTGCATTGATCACATGTACTCATTTGTCAAAGAATTATATAGAATTTAAATAAATTAAAAATAAATATTATAAGATTTATAAAATTAAATTTTATTTATATATTCTTTAAATATTAATTTAAATTTAAAAGCGTTTTTAATTTTTATTGAATGATTATTCAATAAATATTTAAAAACGAATTTTATAATAGAAATTAAAAAATTTGATTGACTGTTTTAAATATTAATTTTAAAAATCCAAATATTTCTTAATATAGAATTTACTAGAAATGAATCATAATAAAATAAAATTTATTTAAACCAGATTACTTGTACTTAAAAAATATTATCATTAAATCATAAAAATTACAATGGAATAGTGAATGAAACCTGAAACAAAGGCAATACAGTTTAATCCATTCTTTAATTAAAATAAGGATCAATCGATGATAAAATATAAAAATATCCTTAAATAAAAAAATATAGATTATTTCTCAAATTTTGGAATAATTTGAACAAAATTGTTATTAAAAATCAAAAGTATAAATAATCAATATAAACACGGAATTTAATATAATTTGTTTTACTAATTAAGTTAAATTAGATTTGATTTAATTTAAAAGCCATTTTAACAAAAAATAAATTTAGAGAATTTAATTATGATAAGGATAATTATAAACTTCAAATACAATTTAGAGTTAAATGTCAGTTATCTTGTTTATCCTTAAAAAATTCATAATCTTGAAGTGATTATAAATATAACTTTTCTTTATCTTCGACTGAGCTTTGAATTTTAGTGTTAGTATTAATGATAGTTTACTCATTTAAATTCATTTCATTATTATCAATTATCCTTCTCTTATTTCCTGATTCTTTTATTTCAAGATCACATTTACAAAACCCATAAATCTCTTGATTGATAATTTTAAATTTATATTTAAAAATATATGAAATGAAATAAGTTTAGTGCTATCTATTTCTATGGGTTATTAATTGAATAATTAATTTAGTACGAATCTAGGGATTGATGATATTCTAAAGTATTAATAGTATGTAATTTCATTATTGCACAACAGCTGTATCTTACTTTTGTATTAAAAATACTTGTCTTTAGAGGGTATTACAAATTTTGGAAAGAAACAAATATGACCTGTGCTGACATCTAAATCCTGAGTCATTTTATGAAAGAAATAAGAGAATGTATTTTAGTCTAATATGCGGTGGAGTCAGTAGAAGAATTAATTTGGTCCGAAGATAATTTTCTTGAAAGTTATTGCATCTATTGTTTATTAATATAAATTCAATTTCTATCTCTCTGACTACTATTGGTAATAAATTATCTAATTAATTAACGCTATTTTACCATTTGAAATATTTAAAAAAATTTATGGGTACTATTGTTTCATGAGTTTTTCATGATGCTCATCTAACCACAACGAAAAACTTAAAATTAATTATTTCTCTTAAAATATCTTTTAGTCCGATACCTTATTGTAAATTTAAAATTAAAATTATTTTTCTATTTTAATTTCTAATTGTTACAAATAATTTGCTTTTTCAGTAACATCCTTGCTTAATTTAAATTATAAATTACTTTAAATTTCTTTTTCTTCTTCTTAAATAATTTATCTCAAAGTTTACTATTTTTACAATTATTAATTTTAAACA
>ARYC01009795.1:0-19780 GCA_000711775.1 Oxytricha trifallax | reverse complement strand
ATTTATTAATCTTACTTAAGAACTTACCTTGCTATACCAAATATCTATAAAAGGTCCTCTTTACTTCGATATTTTCCTATTAAATCTTGAGATTAAATTCTCTTCATTTCATCATTCATAGACTCCATCTAGCTTCCTCTTTCTAGAAATTTTAATGAAATTTAAAATTATGGATATCCATTCTAAGTTTATTAAAATCTTACTACTAAATAGGGAGGACCTGCTGGAGGTCAACCTTTAAAAGATATGCAGAGAAGCATTGAAAAACTTGCTCCAAGTTTCACAGATTGATTTCCATTTTTATCAAATTATCTCCATTAAATTTGCTCCTAATAATGTTTAATTATTTTAGGAGGTCATCCAAATTAAGTTCAAACTTTATTAGGAGTTAAATTTTAAGGTTAAAACTTAATTTGGAGCATATAAAATTAAAAAATGCTTAATAACTTTACCTCCATATTAAGTTCAAACTTGATTTGGAGGACCTCCTAGAGAAACAAAACTTCATTAGGAGTAATTTAATTTACTAAATTGTTTAAAATTCTCATAAAATATATCAACTTAGAGTCTTTTATGGTTAGTTAATTTTCTTACCTCTCAGCAAAGAATCTACCAGAGTGTCTTATAATCTACTATTATAGTATATCAAGATAGATTTTATCATTATTATAATAAAATATATCAGCAAACTAAAATTAGCGCTAATCTGTTAAGAAGAGCGGCATTACTTGGATCAAGCCAATAAAAGTTATCATTCCAGCAACCAAGAAAAGCAGAGACAGAGATGCTTTTACTCAGTGGGAGCCTACTTATGACAACTTTGACCAGTCTAGCTTTGAGATTTAAATATAAGTTAAGTATGAGGTTATCATAGAAGCTGTGCAGATTGAGGAGGAGGCTAAACAACCAGTTATAGAGCTTTAATAAATATCAGCCAAAGTTGACTATTAATGCTAAGAATGCAATAAAGTTTTCCCTTACAAGTCAACTTATAAGAGACACTTGAGAGATATACACAACGATATGCCCCTAGGTCATATCTCAAGCATTAAAAGAAGGATGGCAAATACATCTGTGAGTTCTGTGAGAAGCCATATTCATACACAAGAGACCTCAAAGTGCACTTAAAGAAAAAGCACAATTAAAGTTTTGTCTTTATTCATGAACCTACAGGGAATAGATTCCTCTAAAAGAGAAGATCAAGAAACCCAGTGGAGTCTCTTCGAGTTGAAGTCTAGAAGTAAGTTAAAATGAAGAAAGCAGTCAAGAACTTTCCAGTCTCTGAGATCAATAAAATCATGGTTCAAATAGAGGCAATGAAGATTCCTATATTAAAAATTATTTACTTAGATTCTTGCCTTGAAAGCTATCTCACTCTTGAAGATAAAATAGATAAGAGAGTCATTACTGATGACTAATATGCTTATAAGATATATCCTTTCAATTACTTCCTTGCTGATGACAAGTTCTAAATGGAATTGCTAATGAGTATTATGCTCTTTAAAAGGCAAAGTTAAATGAGTGCAGGCATATCATCTAGCTTGATGCTCTTTTACTTGTTAAAGATCATGTAGCCTTCAGGCTTCCTTTATTAGAAATGACTTACAGAGAATTCTTATCTGACAATAGATGTCAGAGATAAATTGGCTAGATAGTATAGCAGATAGTTGAGGGGATTGAAGAGCTTCATAGCTAGGTTATGTTCATAGAGACTTAAAGCCAGAGAACATCATGATGAACTTTCAGCCTCTTAGAGTTTATATAATTGACTTCAACAGAGCTCAAAGAATGCAAGCCTCTGCATAAGGAAATGTATACGGCACTCCTAGATATTTTTCAGAGAGAGAGGATTGGAGAGATGGAGACACTTAATGGGATATCTGGGCTCTAGCAGTAATAATAATAGAGAGCGACTGCCAAGAAACGATTACTTTAGCTGCAGGGGTGAGAGAGATTCTAAGCAGAGAATCAAGCAATATCTCGATAAAAATAAAATGAATGGAGGTCTCAGAGAACTTGTATACTCAACTATTACAAGTCAAGCTAAGAGAATTAACAAATAATAGAAACAATCAAACATCAACTTAGAAAGATAAAATTCAGAGAACTGCCACATACTCTAAGCTTATGTTTGTGAAATATTTTAAAAACTCTGTTGTTATACTCACTTAAATTACTAATATTTAGACATTAAACCCCTACATAAACCCTATTAAAACCCTAATAAAGTATGCACTAATAGTCTACTTTTATCAATCAAAAACTCAATCAAACTACTGAAAGGGTTTTGGGGTTTTGAATGTGATCTAATTATTATTATTATTATTATGGTTTCAATGTATTTGAAAGGATTTAATTCAGTGATTAATCGAGAAGTTATTTTTCGTTTTATTTTGGTTTTGAGGGTATGAAAGTATTGTTGTGAGTGTCAAGAGATTGGTTAAAACTAG
Source organism: Oxytricha trifallax (assembly GCA_000711775.1). Classification (NCBI taxonomy): domain Eukaryota; phylum Ciliophora; class Spirotrichea; order Sporadotrichida; family Oxytrichidae; genus Oxytricha; species Oxytricha trifallax. The sequence continues at coordinate 17,330 of ARYC01009795.1, read as the reverse complement.
TTTGATTGTCAGTAGCTTGCAATTATGAAAACTTAAATTTAATAATTTAAAATGCATCATGTAGATAGCTGGAGTATTCTTCGAGCTTTGTGAATAGGTATTTCTAAATTTATCACTATCGTTTTTGAATGTTTGATACAATCTCTAAGGTTTATTCTTTTAACCTGTTATTATTTTTTTACTTTCAATTTGACTTTAGTTATGAAAATTCTGAGGGGTTTACTATTTCAAGAACGATTGAGTGAAATTCTGAAACAATTTCTATTGACTCTTTGTTGATTTATACTTTTGAGCCTCCTTGGACTTTTCTTTAATATTTTATTTGCTGTTTTATAAACTTCTATTATGATTAATACTAAAACTATTGGCTGTTAGTCCTTAGTGGCTCAACAAAGTCTGGACTGAGTTTGTGTGATTGGTATTAATGGTATTTTATAAAACACTATCCTCGTTGATGTCTTAACCTTTAGTTAGAGGGGACCCTGGGCTTTACATTTTATCTAGATTTATTGAAGTTAGCTTTTTACTCTCTTTGCAGATCCTTTCTTTTCACTGTTTTTTTTAATTTTTTACAATACAACGCGGATGAAATTGGTATGAAATTATTTGTGCTTGAAGCATTAGTTTTGCTCATTTCGTGAGAGTACTGATTTTGATTTTGTTATTAGATAATTCTTTTTTTAAAGCAGTTAATGAAAAAATGTAGCTCCTCTCCCATTTTAAACTAGCTTTCAATTATAGTAAAATAAAAATTTTTTTCTATTGTAAGCAAAATTTATATAGATATTGATCCTATACTACTAATTTGATCGATCTTAGATTTTAATGACTCATCTTAACTTAATCTTTAATCTTTATGAACTTTCTAGTTCTCCAGAGATTTAAATTTTTCTTCCAGTGTTGATGAGATCAATTCAACTTTATCAGAATTAATCATACTCAATGTATTCTTGATACTTCCCTCGTAATTTTAGATGATATTAATTTTCTTCTTTAATTAATTTTTATTAATATAAATCATTTCTTCTTTTCGCTTGTTTATTTTCTAATGTAAGTAGTCAGTAAACTTTATGTACTTTGAAATGATTTCTGAAGCAACTTATTCCATTTAATCTTTTCTCTTCTGCAATTAAGCAAAAACTTCATCAACCGAATTCATCCCAAGCTCTTGAATTTCTAGGTTGAATTTATTTTGTTTTTCAAGGTGTATTTTGACTAGTTTTTCATAAGCCTGGTCAATTTTCAATACATTATGAGGTTTGTGTTCTGGAGAAATTATACACTCTATGCAGAGAAGTTGTAAATCATTTTCACAAAAAGCTTGATAAAGAGCCTAATGTATGTTACATTCAAAACCCCAAAAACCCTTTCAGTAGTTTGATTGAGTTTTTGATTGATAAAAGTAGACTATTAATGCATACTTTATTAGGGTTTTAATAGGGTTTATGTAGGGGTTTAATGTTTAAATGTAATGTATAGTAGTGTGTATTAGAGGGGTTTTATTTTTACTATTCACTCAAACTATACCTTGGCATCATGTGCTAATTTTCTAAATTTGATATCTCCTATCCAGTTGATCATTTAGTCTATTGTTTGCTCTGCTCTGTAGTTTGGTCTTAAGATAATCTGCTCAGCCATATCTTTCATTTTACCTTTTATCTTATTCTAGTCTAGATATTGCTGTATTCTCTGCTTTGAATGTTTCTCTCTCTTGCAGCTATAGTAATCATTTCTTTGCATATCGCATTCAGCAATAATTGCTGCTAGAGCCCATACATCCCACTTAATATCACATCTCTCCAGTCCTTCCTTTCTGGAAAGAATCCAGGAGTACCATAAACGTTGCCAAGTCCTGAAGCTTCAACTCTTTATGATCTATTAAAATCAATTATTACTACTCTGAGAGGTGAAAAGTCAAGCATAATATTCTCAGGCTTCAAGTCTCTATGAACATACCCTAAAGTGTGCAGCTCTTCTATGCCTTTGCAAACATTTGTAAGAATAAGAGGTAGCTACTTTGGAACTCTTTAATCTTAAATGTAGTCTCTTAATGTCATTTAATATAGAGGGAGGCGAAAAGCAACATGATCTTGAGCAAGCAGTATTGCATCGAGCTTAATTATAAATCTGCACTGTCTATCCCTTGCTTTAGTAAGAGCTTAGTACTCATTGACAAATTCCATTTGATACTTGTCATCGCATTTAAAGTAGTTGAATGGATAAATCTTGTATGCGAACTGCTTTTCAGTAATGACCTTTTTCTCAAACCTGTCCTCAAGTATAAGATAACTTTCCTTACATTTTTTAAGGTCAATTACATTTAAAATTGGAAGCTTTAGTGCTTGTATCTTCAAAGTGATTTTCACTATCTCAGAAGCTGGAAGGTTTCTCACTGCTTTAATAAGCTTATTTTCTTTCTTAACTCTTTGTTCCAAAGATTCTTAAGGGTCTCTTGGCTTTCATTTTTGAAGAAAGACCTCAGCAGTCTCAGGATCTATGACTTCAAACTTCTTGCCATGATGGTTTTAAAGGTGAACTTTTAAATCCCTTGAATGATTATCTTAGGCTTGTTAGAATGCTACTCTAAGATATGATGCTTAAGAGCAGATTTATAAGTGAAATTCTTCTCACACTCTTCACATAAATGTAATACTTTAATTTCTTTTTTCTCTTCCTCCTCTTCAACCATTTTTATTGGAACTTCGCATTGAATTTCTTAGCTCTGCTTTTGTATTTAACAACTGAATTGTTATTCAAAGTCTGAGACCTAAGGTTAGAGAATTTCAGGTTCTTACTAGGTATATGCATCGCAAGTCTCAATCTTTTTTTGATTCATGTAAGAAAGTTTCTGCTGGCTAATGCCAATCAATGCCGCTTTTCTAAGTAAGTTGCCGCTAATTTTATAAATACTATTAGTAATTATATAAGCTGTTTAAATTCTACCTTTATACACAAGTAAGATCATATCCTCAAAGATATAGAGAGGTTTAATAGGAACAGAGTGAAAGACATTAGTTTTATACTTCTAAAATTTTGAGATAATTTATATATTATTTCATCCATTTTATACATTAAAATGCACCTAAATGTGTTTTGGGAAGTTAGGTGGTGCTCCTAAATATGTTCTCGTAAATTTAGGAGGGGAAGTTTTAAAATTTAATTTATATCTCAAGATTTAATAGGAAAATTCAGAAGTAAAGAAGATCTTTACAGATACTTGGTATAGCAAGGTAAGTTTTTACTTATAACTAACTTATTAACTATAGTTGGATTGTTCTTGCCAACACAGGAGGGAACAAAAATATCATTCTTAAAAGCATTGCTAAGTGAAGAGAAAAAAGATTTTAAGTCTAATGAAATCAGAATGATCGAGATACCTAACTACCCTGAAATCTCAGAAACAAATCTCTAAGATGTTGCTATGAGTGATCCAGATATTGCTCTCTACCTTCTATCAAAGCTGCAACTCTCTAATAAATTGCCAGAGAGAAACTTCTTCTTTGGTGTCCTTGGAACTCTAAAACCTGAGTACTTAAATGAATGAAGTATTTTAAGAAGCTCATAAGAAACGCTATAGCATCTCTCCTGAAGAAAAAGAGAAGCAGGGAATAAAAATCAGCGACACTTGGCTCTAGGATCTATAGAAGCATCTATTAATCTCTAGTAAGCTTAGTCTTCTAACTTTATAGAAAAACCTGGCACGGCTAATAACTTGATGAAAGAGCGCAGCAAATTAAACAGAGAGAGAAAATCACAGGTAAAGCATGAATTGAGCAAGAAACTCTACAAAGATTTCTAAAAGCCAGACGAGATGAACATAGATGCAGGAGCTGGCACTAAGAGAAGAAACATGGGCCCAAGCAAGCCTTAAGAGGAAGAAAAGAAAGAGAAGCCAAATCCCTTTACGGGCAAATTTAATATGTGAACTTATTCATTCGCTTAAATCTAAAACTTATTTATAAACACAAAATCTCCCTTCTCTTGCGCATACTTTAGCTTTATCATCGCTGACTCTCTTAGCAGCACTCTTAATAAAATCTACTGTATCTATCTTTAAGTCGTGCATCAGATGATAGAGCAGCAATTTCTTATAATGACCTTTCAATAACCCCCAATATAATTCAATTCCATTGAACTAAGGGCTGTAAGGAACATTAAATACAGGTGTTATATTTAGCCTTTCATATTCCTTCCTTGAGTCTTTAGTTTTATGAACTGACAAGTTATCAACGAACAGAATAATCTCTTAGTCAGCGTACTTATCTCTGAGTTATTGCAAGAACTTAATATATTATTCAGTCTTTATAGAACGAGGGTGAATAACATAAGTCTCGAGGCCACTATCTTCACTTATTCCACCAAGTATTGCATGAGTTTAAACCTTAACCTTTTAATCATATACTTCAATGTTGCTATATCTTTTATACCAAGACCTTGATATGAAGGTATTAAACGTGAATACTGCCTCATCAGCGTGTATGAACTTAATGTTATTAGTAATAGCCCTCTGCATTTAATCGAATATATATTTTAAATTATCCTTATAAAATGGAACATTAAAATCAATCACTCTCTTAATGCGATTGACTGTCTTGTAAGATATTCCGTTCTTTTTATATATGTTAGCTATCGATTAAGCAGAGATATGAAGCTCAGGAAATTGGCGATGAAACATCACAGCTCTCTAGGCCAGAGAGAAGTGAGCCCAGTATTTAAGAGTCTTTTCATTAATAAGATAATCAATATGATGCTGCTAAAATTTTAAGGGTCTCTTAGGCTTAGAATTAAGATGCTATCTCTTTAAATTCAATGCTAATAGACAGTGAGACCTCACAGTTGCTGGAGATTTATGGAGTAGCCTTGCTATAGACGTATAATTTAGAACAGGCTTGAGTTATTCACTATATTCATCACATCCATATCGCAACTTAAACAATAAATCTATATACTCACTGTCATAAACTGACCCCAAACCTCGCATATACTCACTTAAAATACTAATATTTAAACATTAAACCCCTACATAAATCCTATTAAAACCCTAATAAAGTATGCACTAATAGTCTACTTTTATCAATCAAAAACTCAATCAAACTACTGAAGGGTTTTTGGTGTTTTGATTAGCTATCGAACTTAATCGTTAAACTAGCTTTATTTTAATTGGAATTTTAAGAAATGCATGGGACATCCTAATATAAACTTGGTCTGGAATCTGAACGTGTATCTGATTTATAATTTTGCAAGTTAATAACTGGCTATTGATCTTATAATATAGCAGAAGAATGGTGCTAATTTTAATTTTAAGCTTCATAATTCTTCACTGAGTTGAAACTTTCTAAATTATTTTGGTATCTACCTCGAGGTGAGTGAGATTTGTAAAGTTATGAGAATTACCTTGACCTGATTTAAAAAGCTACTTATGCTAACTAATTTGTGATTGATGTAGAAATATCTCATTGAGAAGCTTGTAGTTAATTGGTAGAGTATCAATATTTTCGCCAACTTAGGTGTAATTTTTGCAAGTTGGGCACTTTATTTACTTTCTCACATCAATCACTAAATCACAGCATTCTTTACACATAGTATGCCAGCATGCACTTAAGATATGTGGCTAACGATGAATAATTTTCTCAATTACAAAGGGTAATTTGTAACATTAGCATTCCATTTGTTCTTTTATCATTTAATCTTTTATTAAATTTTAACTGATAATTACTGCAAATCTATCCGGTCTATTCATTTTATAAATAGCTAATATCTTATGTAAAATTCTTTTTCTTCAGTTCTTTGAGTTGATTTCCAAGCTTCTTGATAGTTTTAAGATGATCAACATTCATTTTCTCATAATCACCTTGTTCTTGATTTTTATTGCTTTTGGTATTACTACCTCGGCATTTATAACATAAATAGTCAGAGTCGTTTAGGGATTGATCGTTGAATTTTGAATGAGTATTTGCTTTTGAAAAGGATTGATTGTTATCATCAGTTCTTGATAATTGACGCTCAAGCAATTGAAATTTGTTTTTCCAAAACTCCAAACAATTTTTGTCCTCATTAATGACAGCCTTGTTTTGAACCATTTTAGCTCTCTAAGCAAACTAAAGAGAATTCTTTGTTTCTTTCATTGCTTAAATATGGGGTTTAACATTCAATTATTTCAAAGAGTATTATAGAGGAATTTATGAATAAAAACTCTATTGCAAATCATGACAGTCTTTGAGTTACCTCCCAGTGAATCTTGCAAAAGATAGGTAAGTTTGCTATCTCTGTAGTTCACATGACTTTTAGGTTTTAATCTAGCATTATCTGCAAGCTTATTTATTACATTACCAAGAACTGATAAACTCTTCTTAATATTGGAAGCTTCTTTCAATCTGATACCCTCAGCTCCAGTATCTTTGCATCCTACACTACCGGCCAATTCAACAATATAGAATCTTGAAATTTTAGCGTTTTACTTCCCGTTATCGAGATATTCGATAGTCTTCAAATTAGTGATGAAAACAGCATGTGATCTTGAACTATGACGATTCATCTAAGTGCTTGCAACAGATCTGTTCCTATTACCTAGGATAACCAATGCCATAACATCTTGCAAATTATGAACAACTTCCTCTCTGCCACCTTCCGCGTAGAAACCCTTGTCTTGATCTTATCAATAGAAGTGTCAAGTAAATCGTATATGTTTTCATTGTAGATTTCAAGGAACTGGCACTTAACATCAAACTCCACTCTCTCACATTTCTCATTAAAAGAAGGCAAGTTTATATGAAAAGGAGCCATAGATTTCCTGGCTGAACGTTTACCTTTTTCAGCTTTCGATTGATATTGGTTCTTGATGCGTTTAATTTACTGGAAGAGGTACTTTAAGGACCTTGGTAATATACCAGCCTCACTTTTGTTGAGAGCAGGAATTCCTCCGTTTAGATTTAAAATCTTACTATCCTTAAAAAAATATAATAGAATAATAATATTTAGGGTAAACTGGGGTTAGATTAGAAAATTATTTAGAAATACCAAGTTTAGTGAGGGGAACATAAAAAAAATGTAATAGTGTTAATTAATCAAATTAATTAAACTCTTTATTTGTTATCCTTAAAATGTCTATCAAAAGTGTTTATCGCAATGGAAAAATTAAAATGATTAACTTAGATATGCAAACGATTGTATTTTTAGTATTCTTATGTATTTAGTAGCAATATTTTAAGCTTATTATTAGGAAAACGGCTAAATTTTCGATTTCAATATACTAAAAGTAAGACATAATTTTTAACATTCCACGTATTTTGCAGATAAAATTTTCTTTGAATTACCTATTTAACTATAGAAAATAAACTTTTTTTCCAACTAAATTTGGAAAAGATATATAAAGGTATTATTTTTTGAAACAATAATCAACTATTCTTAATTATAAGTACTGTAAAAACACGAATTATCTACTAATATCAAATCAATTGGTTCATAATTACACTTGCACCTACTATTGTTTGTTGGATTTTATGCTTGGTTGTTTTCAGAAGAATCTTTACAAAATATCTGACTTGTTAATTATCTAATTCATAGGTATTTTTCCATTTTTCCCTCATAATTTTCGATTAAACTTTAAAGAATCATTTTGTTTATTCTTTAATGACAAACAGGATGATTACTTATTCGTTATATTGTCTATTTGTTTATTTGAGAAACCAATTAATGAGATTATAATCGTAAAAGTAATACAAAAAACATAAATATTAAATATGGCTTTGAATAGATGACTATATCATGAAAATTCATTTTATAAATAATAAAAGGAAAATATTTACTATAGGAATTCGATTCAAAATATCAGCTCTATAAAAAATACTTGATCAAATTTTCCTCAAAAATATTGTAAGTTACAGAATAATCTATAAATTTCATAATCTGCTACTAATTGTAAATGAGATCGGTGAAGATTTGGGAAGTCCCTTCAAGTTAGACAAGAAAGAAGGATAAAGCGTATAATTTTGTGATGATTAAAATTATATGAATAATTAAGCTATTTTTTTGAATTTTAATATTACTTATTTCATTTGCTTTATGTTTCATACTTTTATAATCGTATTTTTCGTATAAGAATAGTTTACCATTACTTTAAAATTTTATAGTTATTAATAAGCCTTTACTTTCTTAGACTATTTTAATAGTTTTGCAGGATTTAAAAAACTAAAACATAAAATGCTAAATAAATTTCAAGTATAAATTCCAATCAGTTGCGGTTTGAAGTATTCTTGCATTTAAGTTTAATATATTATACATAATCCTACACATATATGATTTAGTCGAATTAAATTAATACTGTACCTTACATAGGTCTTAATTAGTGATTTTAATATAAAACTATATTTATAATTTTGTAAAATGGCACATTTCTTAAAACTAACTAAAAAAATAACAACAATAACCTATCAATTATATAAATTTAGCCTCACATAAAGAGTTTTTGGGGTTTTGATTGCTGAATTAGGAAGAAAGCAGTGATTGACTGAGATTGCTGGTAATTTGATCAATATTCATAGCATTTTCATCCTGAATATTTAACTCTTCATAGATTATGATATTAATCAAGATATTCCAATAGTAGAGATATATAATTTATTAGATTAACTAATAAAAAATATTTAGCATTCAAAATTATTGGTTGTTAGTGATTAAAATTCGTTAAACTTTCAATTTGCTATAGAATTATATCATGAAAGTTTTTCTTAAAAAAAAGGTGATTTTAATCTCAAATATTTCTGGAGTCATATCTACTAAAAAAACCTCACGCACTATTAAATTACTGAAACCATTAAAAATTTTCCAATTTCTCTGTACAAATGCAATACATATATAATCATTATAATTTCAGCATTTCACGTTTAACTTTTGCTGTCTCTAGGATAGTGTGAGTCTTTCCAGAGCCAGTCTGGCCATAAGTGAGAATTGTTCCATTGTACCCAAGCAGACACTAATCAACAATGGGACGTGCCGCAACTTTGAAAATTTCATCTTACTGGCAGTCTTCATCTCCCACGTAATCGTATGTGTAAGTCTCTTGATTCGCCATCCCACCAAAGATTACTTTGTTTTTTTACTTAAATTTTTCGTGCAATTAAACCGTAAAATCTTACCAAAAAAAAGGAATAAAATTTGATTACAAAAGTCTTCTTGTCCTTGATCTCTGAGATGCATCTATTGTTGAGAGTATTGCCGATGAATCCTGAAGCAGTCGATAAAATCGATTGATTATTCGCTAAAATTTAAGAAAAAGTTAAGAAAGATGTCAAACTGAATGAGTCCTTACTTTAATTTTGCTATATTTTCTAATCACTTAGAATATAAATTTGACCATTAATTGATTAATTTGATAATAAATTTTGCTGATATGCGTTTGTGCAAGGTCTGATTCTCACAATGACATTAATTTTGCATGTTTCGTTAGCCCCTTGCTCTCTCTGATTCATGCTCCCTTGCTTATAGCTCTTAGCCACCGATGTGTCAAGTGAAATACCCCTTTGAAATGTGGTATCTGTACCTGCGGGATCTTAAATTTATTTATTATATGAAATAGTAAAGAATATTACCCAATTATCTATTTATATATTTGATCGGATGAGTACATATTTTAGTTGTTTGACTCTTAATAACTTTACTGCATCATTTTAACTTTGATTTTTTCAATATAATTATAAATTGATATATAAAATAGAGCAATATAACCGATCTATCAAATTCAAATTTCTTATAATCTTGCTATGATTTCAAATTTAAATGCTACTATCTCTTTTTGTCAAAAATTTATTCACTATATATATATATTAAATAATATATATTTTTATTATTTTTATTAAAATTTGCTCCATTATTTTCCGATATTTGTTTAACATTATTAAATTTTGTGCTTTTCAAAGTTGAATCCTTGAAAGTTAAATACTAATATGAATATAACTTGTAATTTAACTTAAAATTTTAAAGATAAAAATTAAGCATTAAGATGGAAATGAACTTTGATTTTATGGCCAGTGAGGACTTCGGTTTCGCTAAGAGTTTCTCATGTGCTCCACAACTCTCAATATCCCCCTTCACTAATTTCAATCAAAAGGAGAGAAGTGATATTGAACATGAACTTACTGAATTAATTTCAATTTAATTTATATATTCTAAGTATAGAAATTCATAATATTGAATAATTATAATAATAAATTAAGAATCAGTTGGTACTACTGTTGAATACATTTCAGAAGGTTTCTGCTTCAAACTCGCTCCCGGATAAGATGTAAGTTTAAAAAAATATGGTTGATTGCATGATTAACCAAATTTTAAAAATTTATAATCAATGTGAATCATTTTATTCTTTATCATTACTTGAAAACAAAAGCTAATTATACGTTATAGAGCATCAACTTCATGAGGTCATTCTATTAAGAATAAATTCAAAATATTTCATCAAACAATTTTATAGCACATACTCATTGTTTTATATACTCTTATATTTATTTGATTGAAGGAGAAAGCCCCTAAATTGACAGATTTCGCAAAGGGTACAACCACTCTTGCTTTCGAATTCGCAGAGGGAGTCCTCGTGGCAGTCGACGCCAGAGCCACCATGGGCGCCTTCATCTCCTCAAACAATGTGAGAAAGGTCATTGAGATCAACGACTTCTTGTTGGGTACCATGGCTGGTGGTGCTGCTGATTGCATGTTCTGGGAGAAATACGTTGCCATGAAATGCAGAGTGTATGAACTTAGAAATGGAGAAAAGCCATCAGTAGCCATGGCATCTGTGATGTTGGCTTCAATCATGAGACAATTTAGCAATTTAAATAAATTGAATGTTTAATGTAATTAAATAATATCGAGGTCAAGGTTTATCAATGGGAACTATGTTCACTGGATCAGATAAGACTGGTGCTAGTCTCTATTACATCGATGATGATGCTATTTTGAAATATATCAAGCAAAGTTTTATGAGAAAATACTATGCAATAGTTTTCTATTGATTTTTTAAAAATATAAATGTCACTAGACTAAGAGGCAGACTATTCGCAGTAGGATCTGGTGGTACTTTCGCCTATGATGTTCTCGATACAAACTGCCGCTACGATATGTCCCTTGATGAAGCCGTCCAACTCGGTGTCAGAGCCATCACCTCAGCCACCTACAAGGACTCAGCCTCTGGTGGTGTGGTCAGAATCTATCACGTAACCAACAAGGGCAAGTGGGATCTCATTCATGATGCCATTGATGTATCAGAGCTACAAATTGGCTACGAGCAGGGCTAGGGTCACACTGGCTACAGCTCAGAGGGCAAGCCAGTCAAGTATTTGTGAAAATGAATCAATGTATCAGTTTAATATTTTGTGTTAATAAATCTTTAACTCAAGAACTACATTTAACTTTAGTTTGTAAATTGCAATTAATTGCAACATTTGGAATTTAAGGGTGGTTTTTAATAATTATAAGCCATTATTAGGTTCATATTGAAACATATTAGCAAAAGATTCAAGAGAGACAAGAAATTAAATATTTTCACAGCATATAAAGCATAGAAGATAGTTTTCAAAATAAATACATGCCTCATTCATAAATTCAGCCCTAATCTAAGATCTTAAGCAAAACTTAACAAATAAAAGTTCCAGAATACACACAACTACAGGTGGAAGAATTAATCAAAATAGACTTATTAATAGTAATTAATTTGGTCATGAGGCAAATGATTGCTAGTTAAATGATGTAATTAATTAAGATTTACTTATCTTTAGTAATGGAATTGATGATAATATAAGGGGACAAGTCAATGCCCTTAATTCAGTATTAACCTCACAATAATAATATAGCATTTAATATGGAATGGGAAATAATCGAATATTATAAAATTCAATCAAATAAATGCTAAAAGCAATCTTTATACTTTTTTTAAATTCTAACTATGAGCAATCAAATTACATTTGATATTAAGAATAATAAATTTATCTTTTTCATTTTCATCCCCACCAACCAGGTCTCTGAGCAGGGAGCCCATTATTCTCAACAACCAGGGATCCAGGTGTAAGTGAGCCATTGCTGTAAATTATGCTGTTCCCTTTGCTGTTTCCTATATTTTTTATTCCTGCACCTATTCCAGAGTTGTTTTACTGGGCTCGTTTCAGGATGTTGTTTCTTAGAGGGATATTCTAGTGAGTTTGAATGTTTCCTGGCTGTTTACTAAACCTTATTTATATGATAAAATGAAAAAGTTAAAATTAATAAAATGACCATTATGTCATTTTATTAATATAATTTTGATTTGAAATTTGATTCAACTGTAAAATAGAATAATTATAATTAAAACAAATTTAATTGGTTTCAGAGTGATACTAGTATTTTAAGAATTCTATGAGGTGCCATTCTCCCAATTTCTATTATTATGATGATTATTTTTCCTACCCTAGCTACTCCCAATCTATTAATTTGATGACTGCTGTAACTATTATTATTACTATAACTATGCCTGCTAGGCAATCTAGTGCTAATATTTCTGTTTTGGTATCTTGACTTTATACAGCATTTCCAACCTTGAACTAACTTGTTCCTTCTTCTCCTCGGTTTAAGTGTAGTAGTTGTAATTTTGTGTGGATTGTATTCACAGGATGAATGCTATATGAATCTACCTCATCTATACTTAAATGATGAAATATTTTTTGTTAAATCCTTGAAAGACTTTAAGTGTATCAATTAAGTTTACTTGATTGCTCTGCCTGCTAGTCCCCTTGATATCAGGTAATTTAAGCAGCCGAGTTTCACTCTAATTCTTGGTGCTTCTGTCTAAGGGTGGAAACATGTGATTCTAAACGATAAGTGGTCCTCTTTTTCTTGGTCGCTTTGAAGCCATGCCACTACGTTCATGGGATGCGAGTAAAGCTCATCTTTTGAGATGTCTTGAACCATCTAGGATTAGTGACTTGCTATGTTCTCTTTCCTCTATAATAACAATAGGTTGCAATTGTAGTTATTATCTTGAATAAACCACAATTTTAATGAATAACTATATAACTGCTTCTACAGCACAACTTTATCTTCAGTAGAACTAAGCTGCTACTGTTATTTCAAATCCTAATACTCAACTGGAGATATCAAACTCTTCCCTTAAGTGTATTTGACACTATTGTAATTTTTAGCTTTAACTTGACTGACACCAGAAGTACTGTTATTATTTGCATTTCTTGGGTTTAGATCAGCATTGGCTTTGTTATCTGCGATTGATATTAAATTTCTTGAAGTTCCTGAATTAATATGTGAAGGATTATTTGGCTAGATTGAATTCTACTAAGATTGTGAAACGCTCACTTGGCTTGTATTATTGATGTTAGACTAAAGTAAATTGTTATTTTTACTGGAGGACAATTGTTAGACTGGTTATAGCTAAGTCTGTGAAGAGATGTTTTGTTCTTCTATGTATAGATGTTTCTAGTTATTAATTTGCTTTTTCTATGGAGAAATCATTAGGTTTGGTGCGCTATCGCTGTTCTCAAAAATATTTTACGAACCATTGTACTATTGCTTATTTTACGGTGAGTAAGTCATAACACTTTCTTAGCTACTTATTCGATTAATCTTTCTTTGCTATTATGATTACTGTAGTTAATTTTACATTTTTTTTCAAGGATTTTTATGTGTGAGCTGGGCAGAGTTAGAATCGGTTTTTCGTTTTCTCTGATAGTTTCAAGGTAGTTTACTTATGACTTATCTCTTAAATTTCTCTGAGGCAGATACTAAGCCTGTGGTTGAATTTGTAAATTAACATGACTATTGTTGTTTTAGTTTGCGTTATTGGGCATTCCAGATTATTAACTTGAATAGTTGACTGAATTTGATTGCTTCTTATCATATGACTGGTTTGAAGGATTTGATTGTTTATTCGGTGATTTTGCTGTTGCTAGAGGTGCTGAGTGCTAATTAGAAGGGTCTGATTACTATATTTTAATGCGGAGGGTTTCTGAGGCATTTCTTTTCAGGGGCTTTCTATCTTGAGAGATGGCTGACCTTCTTGAACTTGCTTGTTTTTGGTTGTCTATGTCGATTAGAGGATTTAGTCTAGATAATTGGATATTCTAGTAAATAAATATAAACAAAAATACTCACAATTTATATTTAAAATGTGATACGAGTGTTATTCAATTAATTAAAAATCTTTAATTTCTTTAGAAAGCGTTAAACTATAAGGTTTAGACATATACGATAGCTTAATAAAAGTAAGTTTAATTAAAAGAAAAATAGCTGTTAGAATAGGAGATTGATCAAATTAAAATTTAATTATTATTAATTCTCATAATTATTATAATTCTTAGTTGGTTGCTTTTTAATAAATCACTATACTACTACTACAGGGGGGTAGTATAAAAATAAAAAGCAACTTGATTAATCTATTAAAAATTCCATGTATTAAATATATCTAAGTTAAATTAAATTTTATTTCTCCTTCCATTTCAATTAAAGATGCTGCTTGAAGACCACAGGATGTCATCGTTAAAAAAAGCCGGTCCTCTTCTTCGGTTAAGTTATCACCATCTATACTGCTTCCGCTACTGGCATCAGATTCACAAGCTATTTAACCACTACCAGCCTCCGTCTTTCATTAACGCTTGAAGAGTCTTCTCGAAATCTTATTCAGCTATTGCAAGTTACCAGAATAGATCTACGAATCAGTTGAAGCCATCCTTGGTTCAGAAAACACGCGCAAACATTAACATTATCTATTGGAACAAATAGAACTTAAGGCAATGGTGAGGGAGCTCTTCCCGTGAATGACTAGTAAGAAGACTAATATAGAAGCTTAAGAGAACGCCAACGAAGATCAGACGATTGCTAATTTAACTACAAGACTTGGTTTTAGTAATTCAACTTAAAAAGAAAATGAGATGATTTTAGAAGATGAAACTTTAAGACCTTAATCATAGAAAACAACGAACGATATTCAAGAAAAATTTTAAAGTATAGGTTAGTTCAGCCATTGCACTTGCTCAGATAGGTTGGATGAGGGAGTGACAGCTCCCTTAAACCAATAATCATCGTAACAAGATTAAGACCAAAGACTCTAAATTAACGAAATCTCAAAAGAACAAATTAAACAATTCAATAAATAACTATTCAACAATAACTACACACACAATAAATTAACAGCTATAAGTAAATATAAGAAACTTGCAAAGTAGTTATAGAATGAAAAAGAGCTACTTTAAAAATACGTGAAGCCTACTTGGGATCAAGTTCATTTGGAGAAATACTATAAACTTACAATAAAATTACTAAAGGAGGCAGAGCTTAAAGAGAAACAAGCTTAGAGAGATTAAATGCATTATGTAACATACGGTATCTATGCCATTTCAAAATCAAGGGAATCTAGAATTCCATTAGAGGACTTGAAGAGCCATGTTTGCTGTAAAAAGTACATAAGGAGTCGTCTGTTTTAGAAAAATCGGTTCTTTAAACATACAAGAAATTGTGTATTGAAACCAGAGTGTCGCTCATTTATTAGCCAGGTATAAAGTAGGATGATAGAAGTCATCAAGGGATTTACAAAAGTCCTGAAGAATCACTATCTAAGTACCACAGCTCACTTTTCTAAGATACGCTCTAAACCAAGAAGTTCTCAAAGTGAACATTGAGGATCGTAGACATTGCCAGGAAGGCGAAGTAAATAAAAATTGAAGGAGAAAATTGGTAAAGAAATAAGGTCAACCCAAACAAGCTCATAAATGACTTTTGATAAGATTCTCAGGGAAATTAAACTTAAGATACAGTAAGAACCCATAATAGATGAGTAAAGATGTAACTTGCAAATCAGTGCTATTTGCGACTCTCAAGGAAAGATATAAGTAGTTAAACCATTTCCTAATGAACTTAAATCACAAGTCTTTTTATCAACACGGTCCAAATTAAATGAGAATGAGAAGCATTCAATTGAGGGATCAAAATCCAACTCTATAGCACCATACACTTTTACCAGAGATAATTCATTGTACGACAGAGAAATTGTTGCAATAATCTATGAGAGCAACTCTTTGAGAACAAAAATTCTTGCTATAATAAATACTCTTAAAAGTAATAGCAAATGGAGTGACCATAACGAGCAGTGGCGCAATGAGTTGACCACTCTGTTATTGAAGCTTCTCGATGACTAGCGTGAGCTCGTTAAATCTAAGAAGCACGACCTCCTCCAGCAATTGTTGAAGCTTGAAGGTTTTATGGGTTAAGATTAACCAATCGATCTTTCTCCATTAATGGACCCACTCTTCTTAGAATTCATTCCAAAAAAGGAATGCTTAGTAAAGCGACCTAGATTTTTGAAGGCTAAGAAAAGGCAGAAAAGAATAAGCCCAAATTAATTCATGCCCTAGTGGGCCGCCTTCCATGAACAACTAAAGCTAAATCTCTCGATAGTTGAAAGAGTAGTGAAATATACTATAGTGTAAGCGAAAGAGTTTAAGCTCGTGCCTATTCTTTGCTTGGAAAGAATAATTAAGAACACCTACTTTTCTATTTTGAAAATGAAGAAAAAAAGTATAACAAGTCATGTTTCTATGTCTAGCAGTGTAAATTGGAAGCCTTGGGCAGTGATAAGAAAACTTTCTTTGTAGTAAGAAGTGATGTAACAAATGGAACATCATTTCTAATATATTCTTAAAGGTGCAACTGTCTAAGCTTCTACTTTACGATAAGCTCTCACCTGGTTAGAAACATTGCCTCCTTTGTTAGAAATAGATCTCAGTATGGGAAATTAAGGGAGCAGATCCACATTTTAAGATGATAATGGGTGAAAGTAATGCAAGCTAACTTCTGAATTCTAGAGCCTTTTTGTTGGAGGATGAAACAAGCAGAGATGTAGTGTTTGATACAAGCATAGCTCTTTAATACACTACGTTTAAGCCAGGAAGGAAGGAAATAACTACTGACATAATACTATAAAACACTTCCCCTTTAAAAATGCGGTCATTGTCTGAATGCGATGATTCTAGGATTCTGGAGGAGATTGTTTAACGAGAGTGAGCAAAGCTTTGTATGCTGAATAAATACTTGAGTATAGTCATGCATTTTATTCTTTGCACGAAATTTATATTAGCTACAAAAGTCCTTTCAACAAACTAATAATAAATCAAAAAGCTAAAGAGGAATTTTTATAAGGAACATTCAAAACCCCAAAACCCCTTAATGAGGTTTATAAGTGCTTTAATTTGTAGGGAATTTGTTAGGGGTTGGGGTTATTAATTAAATGAGAGACAAAAATAGCAAGCTTTTGGGGTCTATTTATGATGAAGAGTATATAGATTTAGTGTTTAAACTGCGATATG
>ARYC01009794.1:0-12208 GCA_000711775.1 Oxytricha trifallax | reverse complement strand
AGTGCTACTCTAAATCAAAAGAATGGAAATACATTTTAGCATTTTGAGTTCGCCTGGAGTGGGTATAAACGATATTTCCAAGGTTTCCAAAAAATCACTCAAAATTGAAGGACTTAGATTGGATTATTACATTTAGTTAAGAAAGTGCTTTTGATGATCGAGAACTTTCTCTCCAAAAATATTTTCACCACTTTTGGTTAACCCTCTCTCTTCTATATTATTAGAGTGAGACACTATTATCAAAATCCGTAATAACTAAAGTTAAAAGCCAGCTTATATCCTACATTATAAGAATCTTCGCGTCGCGCGTAACTTCGAATCTCATGAGATCTGGATGATAATAGATGTTCGAGGTGACATTTTAGAGCCAAATTTAATATTAAATATTGAAAATATCATTGTTCAGTTTAGCAGTCAGTAAAAGGTGATGTTAATTCATGTTTTATAACAATGGTGACAAGTCATGCCTTAATATCTCGAACAAGTGCTCCTCTAAATCATAAGAATGGAAATACATTTTAGCATTTTGAGTTTGCCTGGAGTGGGTATAAACGATATTTCCAAGGTTTCCAAAAAATCACTCAAAATTGAAGAACTTAGATTGGATTGTTACATTTAGTTAAGAAAGTGCTTTTGATGATCGAGAACTTTCTCTCCAAAAATATTTTCACCACTTTTGGTTAACCCTCTCTCTTCTATATTATTAGAGTGAGACACTATTATCAAAATCCGTAATAACTAAAGTTAAAAGCCAGCTTATATCCTACATTATAAGAATCTTCGCGTCGCGCGTAACTTCGAATCTCATGAGATCTGGATGATAATAGATGTTCGAGGTGACATTTTAGAGCCAAATTTAATATTAAATATTGAAAATATCATTGTTCAGTTTAGCAGTCAGTAAAAGGTGATGTTAATTCATGTTTTATTAAAACAATGGTGACAAGTCATGCCTTAATATCTCGAACAAGTGCTCCTCTAAATCATAAGAATGGAAATACATTTTAGCATTTTGAGTTTGCCTGGAGTGGGTATAAACGATCTTTTCAAGGTTTCCAAAAAATCACTCAAAATTGAAGGACTTAGATTAGATAGTTACATTTAGTTAAGAAAGAGTTTCTGATGATCGAGAACTTTCTCTCCAAAAATATTTTCACCATTTTTGGTTAACCTTCTCTCTTCAATATTATAAGAGTTAGACACTATTATCAAAGACCGTAAGAACTAAAGTTAAAAGCCAGTTATAACCTTCATTATAAGCGTCTTTGCGTCGCGCGTAACTTCGAATCTCATGAGATCTGGAGTATAATAGGAGTTCGAGGTGACATTTTAGAGCCAAATTTAATATTAAATATTGAAAATATCATTGTTCAGTATAGAAGTCAGTAAAAGGTGATGTTAATTCATGTTTTATAAAACAATGGTGACAAGTCATGCCTTAATATCTCGAACAAGTGCTCCTCTAAATCATAAGAATGGAAATACATTTTAGCATTTTGAAGTTTGCCTGGAGTGGGTATAAACGATATTTCCAAGGTTTCCATAAAATAAATCAAAATTGAACTACTTAGATTGGATAGTTACATTTAGTTAAGAAAGTGTTTCTGATGATCGAGAACTTTCTCTCCAAAAATATTTTCACCACTTTTGGTTAACCCTCTCTCTTCTATATTATTAGAGTGAGACACTATTATCAAAATCCGTAATAACTAAAGTTAAAAGCCAACTTATATCCTACATTATAAGCATCTTCGCGTCGCGCGTAACTTCGATTCTCATGATATCTGGATGATAATAGGAGTTCGAGGTGACATTTTAGAGCCAAATTTAATATTAAATATTGAAAATATCATTGTTCAGTATAGAAGTCAGTAAAAGGTGATGTTAATTCATGTTTTATAAAACAATGGTGACAAGTCATGCCTTAATATCTCGAACAAGTGCTCCTCTAAATCATAAGAATGGAAATACATTTTAGCATTTGAGTTTGCCTGGAGTGGGTATAAACGATATTTCCAAGGTTTCCAAAAAATCACTCAAAATTGAAGGACTTAAATTGGATAGTTACATTTAGTAAAGAAAGTGTTTCTGATGATCGAAAACTTTCTCTCCAAAAATATTTTCACCACTTTTGGTTAACCTTCTCTCTTCTATATTATTAGAGTGAGACACTATTATTAAAAACCGTAAGAACTAAAGTTTAAAGCCAGCTTATAACCTACATTATTGGCGTCTTTGCGTCGCGCGTAACTTTGAATCTTAAAATGAAATAATCCAGAAATCAAATGATATACATATTATTCAAGGCCAATTTTTGGTTTTTTGGCGCTACTACAACAAAATCACGTTGCTAAATAGCAACATTTAAACATAATAGAAATTTTTCATTCCCTCTTATATAGAATCTAATCGGTTTTCGTGTTTAGAGATTCAGCTAAATTTGGTATCACAATTAAAAATAAATCGAATTTGTAAGTTCATAAAAATTCATTGTAAGAATTTTGCCAATTGAAGACGTATTTATATTCCAACATCATCTCATTTGGTTGGTTAACGAATTTATTCTAATTTAATTTGCTTTTAAATAATATTATTATTAAATTCTATTGAAATGGAATTTTTAGATAAATGCAATATAATTTTTAAATATATTAATTATAACTGCCTCTAATTAGGAGTGTTGCTAATACAAATTAGATTTATCTTTAATTATGATCAAATTTAAAAAAGATTAATTAAATTTATAAAATTGTGAACATTGTGCAGATTGTGCAAAAATATATATTTGTAAGTATAGGGCAGTGGTTTGTGCAAATGTATAAATATTAAAAAGATCATTATAATAATTTAAATATTAGAGAGATATATAAACATGGAGCCAAGTCAGTCTAATCTTTTCAAGTGATCCTCTGCTAGTTCGAATACATACTCCTTGATACCTGATTGCCTTGCTGGACGTTAATGGTACGAGGTGACAAGTGGAGCACGGCTATGTGAAGATCTAGTGTGCACTGGGGAAATTAATATGATCGCAGTCGAACACTTCTGATAAACTAGCTTTGTAGACATTCGCTGATCAACCGCACCTGCTTGGTGATTGCATTAGTACATAGATAATTCGCGATATTCAAACTGAGATCATACCTTAGTCCGAGTTAGAGAAGTCATATTGCAAAGTAAATTCATAATTAGATATCAAGCACTTAATGTCATTTTCACATCTCTCAGTAAAAAAATAACGCCATCGTATTTATACTTCATCATTAATATTTATACATTTGCACAAACCACTGCCCTATACTTGTAAATATATAAATTTGCGCAATCTGCACAATCTTCACATTCCTAATTATATTATATTAAATTAAATTAATCTAGCCTATAGTTTATAAAAACATATTTTTGCACAATCTGCACAATGTTCACATTTTATAAATTTAATTAATCTTTTTTTTATTTGATCATTATTAAAGTTAAATCTAATTTGTATTAGCAACACTCCTAATTAGAGGCAGATAAAATAAATATATTTAAAAATTATATTGCATTTATCTAAAAATTCCATTTCAAATGTATTTAATAATAATATTATTTAAAAGCAATTTAAATTAGAATTTATTCGTTAATAGTGCCATTATTAAATTGTCTATTTTAAACTAATCTCTTATTTAGATACCTTTAATGGAGGTTATAGCATTCTAAAAGTGGTGTGTTTAAACTAATTTCATTGATATTTTTTCCCACACCAAGTTTGGTTAAGAGGCTACCACAGCGAAAGGACAGAGACTAAATTCTCAGCAGCGGTGGAACTTGGTAAAAGTTTTCACCACCCCCTTTTTAATTGTTTACAGGAAGCAGAGCTCTGCGGGAATTACTCCCACGCTGATGATGCAGAAATCCACCCAGCACTAGGGCTCTTAATTTGGATGCATCTCGGTTTGGAGTGATGTGAAATGGGGAGCGAAGTTATTTTTCAGAGTTTTTGGTCTTCACGACGTAATACGTCACTGATTGACAAGTCGACTCACTCAGATACATATACGTCACGACTAAGATTGATGGTTTGATTTTATTATTAAACAGAGATATGTTAAATTTAATTTGACATTACTCATTAACTACTACTAACTATTTTCATTACTTTTTATTTTATTTAAATGATGCTGACATAAAAATGACTTGTTGTAGCTAATCACAAAAAATATTTTTTACTATATTTTATCTCATAATTTATTTTTCTAATTTAAAGTTCATCAAATGTATAAGGTTTTATGCTTAATTATTTATTTATATTTTAATCATAAGAATTCTTTTTTATTATTCCTTTGAATCATAATTTTCTTTCTTATATGGAATAATCTTATAAAATTTATCTTTCTTCTATTATATTTTAGCCAATCGAATTCAATAAAAAGGGATATAAATTTTATTTTAAACAAATCTAAAAAAGTTCTTTTGATTATCATAGTTTTCTCATATTACTTAAATATTTCTTATCTTTTTATGAAATACAAAACCTCATTCAATCTTTATATCATTTTTTATACCAAATATGTTTCTAAATAAAAAGTAATTCAACTATAGTATTACTAAAAAACATTTGAATCGGGAAATTAGGAAATTAAATACATAACGTTCAAGTATTTGAATATAAACAGCCATGTATTTGAGAGTAATATAAATCAAATTTGGGAGCAAGTAAACAGGATTCTAGCTATGTGTTTACACTGTTTACTGTCTAATCTTTAATTATATTTATTATTTTAATTTTAAAAATTTGATTAAATCATTAAATCAAAATAAACAAATAAACAAGTAAACATGCATAGAATAATCTGTTCCCTGTTTAATTCCTTAGATTAGGGAGCAGATAAACAGACGAAACAGATTGAAAAAATGTGTTTATAAGTTTAATTATATAATTAGTTATAATTGTAATTAAAAAACTAAAGGATGTTCAAACAAATGGACGTGGCCTTCTATATAATTTCAAATGCACCAGATGCTGTAGTTACTATAACATTTTTCAAAAAATGCCGCCTTAGAACTATAATTACAGGTCTCTTTTAATTTTTTAGCACTCCTTGGCTTAGCAGATGGATAATTGGGATGAACTTGAAAAAGACATGATACAATCAAAGAAATGCATTTCGCACATTTAGATTTACTTTGATGAAGGAGAGGATAGACTGTTCATGGTAATAATTTATTGCCAAACCACACTGGCCTCTATCGCAACTTCTTCTCAAACTAGAAATACAGTGGATTTAAAATTTTAGGCAAATACGGGGTCACTGCTAAGAACACAGGCAAATCGAGCGAGGCAAGTTTATTTGAAATGTGCCCAAATCTTCAATTTACTAATGGGAAGGACGACCAAGTACTATAATCATTCACGCTCAATGTAAATAAATCAGTCAATTCAGTCGCTTGCATACAACTCTTATGATTTAAAGAAATTATGCTGGTTAATTTCATCTCGGGGTTTCTAAACGGTGATTTTAAGAGTGTGGAGCAGTTCTATTGTAATCATTGCGATTATGTGAGAGCACTTATAATGATAGCTCAACTGGAACCAAGAAAGAAGCAACATGCACGACTGATAAAAGAGTCAAATCTTTCGCATATTGAGTATACCCCGACGACCAAATCGTTTCAAGAGTATCTGTTAAAGAAGGAATCAGGAAAAGAAAAGGTGAGTGAATGGAGGCTTAATGATTTTTATAAGTTAAGATAAATAGAGGTTGTAAATGCCTTTTACAATGAAATAGTCTAGAAACAGCATTAGAAGATGAATGGAGTGTGGATCGTTGGTCCTACAAATTCAGGAAAGACTAAAATTGCTGAGATGTTGAAGGAAATATTCATTTTCGATGTTTTAGAAGACGGCGTCTCTCACTTCTTTGTGAAAGCAGCTTTGGTAGATGTTGCACCGCAGATTACGATGATGGATTAAATGAATCACTAGCACTTTTTCGGGAAAAAGCAAAACATAGCAATAATGAAAAAGTTTATAGAGGAAAGAGGCTACTCAACTGATGTAAAGTATGGTGATACATAAATGGCATTCAATAATACTTCAGTTGTGATCAGTATCAACGAACTACCCTTTTGACGAGATGAGTAAAGTAGGCTTCGACGCCTTCATGGAGAAAATAACAGTCTATAAACTAGAGATGCAATCATTAAGAAGAGATTAACCATTCCCATTCACTGGAGTGGATTTAGCAAGGCATTTGAACAAAAGATATGTGGAGAGTAGCAAAGCAGATGATACACACACATACCGATGATGACATTGAAGAAAAGGGAATCACGAGCAGCCGGAGAGAAAATCACACGAATCATCGATGTAATTAAATTGAAGTGCAATTACAATTATGACTAATTATATAATTAAACTTATAAACACATTTTTTCAATCTGTTTCGTCTGTTTATCTGCTCCCTAATCTAAGGAATTAAACAGGGAACAGATTATTCTATGCATGTTTACTTGTTTATTTGTTTATTTTGATTTAATGATTTAATCAAATTTTTAAAATTAAAATAATAAATATAATTAAAGATTAGACAGTAAACAGTGTAAACACATAGCTAGAATCCTGTTTACTTGCTCCCAAATTTGATTTATATTACTCTCAAATACATGGCTGTTTATATTCAAATACTTGAACGTTATGTATTTAATTTCCTAATTTCCCGATTCAAATGTTTTTTAGTAATACTATAGTTGAATTACTTTTTATTTAGAAACATATTGTTTGAGTAAATTAATATATGTGTGGATTTTTTACTAAAATCGAAAACTTAGAAATTATAATTTCTAATTTTTAAGTAAAGCTTTATCAATTTTTTAGAAGTTTTGCTTTTTAATGTATTTTTTATGTATTTATGTTTAAACCATTAGGATTTAAATTATCAGATAAAGTTGTGAAAGTCTAAACTTAAAGTTATAATTGCAAAAATAAATAAAAATTTTTTTCCCAAACATTATTTTAAATAATATTGAATCAGAGGAAATATTAATTAATTCATTTTAATGATAAAAAAAATTGAAAAATAAATAAATATTAAATTAAAATATGATATTGTAATTTAATATTGAAATATAAAAATTATATATAAAAAAAGAATAATTTATTTTAATAATATATCACTTATATAATAATCATGAAAAATTTTTACAAAAATAAAAGTAATTGAGAAATTAGATATACAAGGTTGCATGGTTTTAATTATTACTATGATTAATTATTTATCTACTTTAGCTCATTTCCTTAAGAAGTCTATCATGGCCAAACACTGTTGTCATTTCCATGAACTTCGAAATTCAGCTTATCTGTACATATCTTTAGCACAAAGCTATAAGTTCAGTCTAGCTTCATTGATTGCACTTCTACAGGAGATTTCACCACATTCTTGCCTCTATGTTAGGGTATGTTTTCTTTGGTAAAGACTATTTTTTTACGATAATAAACTTTTCAAAAACAACGTAGAATATAGACGCCCCGTCAGCAAATTTATTTTACCAACCGTTTTAAGCTTCAACCACATGCTCTCATCAACATCCTTGTGTCCTTGCTTTATCATGATTTGCTGTGCCAATTGTCTAAGATCTCTTAAATGTGAGGTACATTGAAAGTTTACATTCTGCTCTTTTAGGTAGGTTTTTAAACCTTCAAGAAAATCCTTCAAGAATCTCACAATGTTTAGTGATCTGGTGGAAGATAGTTCCCTCTCTACAAAAGGTATAATTACAAAAGCTTGCAACTAAATCTGAGGATGACATCAAATGCTTTATTATCTGAGCTTGTATTTAAGCTCCTTAAAGTCATGTCATCAGGTATCACCTCTCTACATTTTAACAATATATTAAATAATTTAAAATTAACTTACAAATTTGAACATCATTTCTGATTAGTTATTTTGAATCCTGAGGAGATTCGTGAGTCTCTTATTGAAATTCGTAAATTATTGACACCAACTATATTGATCAGAATTAAAATTGATAAAGTGATTATCAAATTTGGGAAAGTAAATGAAGAAATATTTGTGTTAAACTATTTCATAGAAAGTGGAAAAGATAAACTATGAGTAAAATCTCACTTTTCCACAAAAAAATGAGTAATTTCTCACTTTACTAACAAATCACATGCATATATTCCTTATGATTATGTTATAATATAGTGTTTATTTGTCTTAATGATTAAGTTTGAGATAAGTAATCAAAATGTATACGAACTTACTATAATCTTGAACATACTATTACCATTGGAGTAAGTAAAGTTATTGTTTACAATTTTATTTCATATAATTCAACTTTCTATAGATCCTGAAATGCTGAGAGGCAGTGAGATAAAAATCTATGGGCACCTATTATTGAGATGGAGGGCCCCAGTTTCAATGGAATAACCTTTTTGCTTATATAAAATTTATGGTCAAGTGTTGCTGCATTGGAAATATTCAGAGAGTGATTTAGTTCTTAGTGGCTTGACTCATTTGCCATCATTAACTTGCAATTGTTGATAGGAAAAATATTTTCAAACCTGATTTTGCGGTACTTAAAGAATCATGGATATAGTATTGTAACTTACCAGGGTTTTTTTGTTGTCGAATTATGGAGTAGAGCCATACCTCAAGACATCACCAAAGATCTAAAACATTTCTTTAGCGTTATCTTATTTTTCTTCCATTAAATTAAATGGCTTTTTTGTATATTTCTAAGAATATATTAACGCTTTATGTGAAAAAAATTATGAATATATTTACTAAAAGATTGTCAAATCAAATTGAAATACAAATATTAAATATGCAAAATATTTTATAATGATAAATTTATTTTGAGCGATTATAATGTAAACATAATATTATGCCAAGAAAATGGTACTATACTCAAGAAAATAAATTAAAAAAATGTAAGTTAGCAAAAGCATTAAAAAGGTAGTAACTTTAAATATCTCTGAAAGAGCTAAAGTATTATAAAACAATAAACTCTACATTCTCACATCATGCATGAAATCTCAGACGATCATAATTTTGATCCTTTTGGCTTGGATAATTACAACCTTAAAAATCCATTAAGCGATATCAACCATTCGACTATTATTTACTTTCGATAAACCCACATTTTTGAAATCTCTACAACATCCATAGACAACTCTACTACACTAAAATCTTCATTCTCACATCATGCATGAACTCTAATACGAACATAATTATGAACCTTTTTGCTTAGATAATTACAACCTTAAAAATCCATTAAGCGATATCAACCATTCGACTATTATTTACTTTCGATAAACCCACATTTTTGAAATCTCTACAACATCCATAGACAACTCTACTACACTAAAATCTTCATTCTCACATCATGCATGAACTCTAATACGAACATAATTATGAACCTTTTTGCTTAGATAATTACAACCTTAAAAATCCATTAAGCGATATCAACCATTCGACTATTATTTACTTTCGATAAACCCACATTTTTGAAATCTCTACAACATCTAGAGGCCACTCCTTAACACTTAATTCTTCACTATCACATCATGCATGAACTCTTATATGAACATTATTAAGCGAGTATAATTAAAATGTGGAGACTGTTAAAATAAAATCAAGAAAGAGATCAAATATACTTATGATCATCTCAATATACATAAGTGAAGATCCAACAGTCACTAATTTGAATAATGTTTGAGTACTTCCTTATTTAAATTTAATTAACTAATCAACTAACTAAAAATGGAAGTTGGAAGTTTTGCTTTTTTATCATCTTTTCTGATTTTTTTTATTTTTGTTCATCGATCGAATAGATAATGATTAGAACGCTAGAAATAATTTTAAGTAACAATTTTAATGAAATGATAAAAAAAGATCTAGACATAATTAAAAAAGAAGATGCTGTAGCTGATCTTGAAGTTTTTTCATAATTTTCATAGATATCTTCAGGGTATCTTCAGGATATCTTCCTCTAAAAATTTAAAGTGTGGAGAGTGTGGAGTGTCTGGAGTCCAGCATCCACAAAAACAGTAGTACTAGCACTAATCTTCTCAAAATCAAGCATTATTATGAGTCTGAGAGTTTTTCAAAAACATCTTGTTTTTCTAAAATTCATAGATATGATGCCTAATGTTGAAAATGATGTTGAAGATGATGTTGATGAAAACTAAGAAAAAATCAGAGAACTTAAATTTCGAAATTCTCTAGAATTTCAACCTGACTCATAATAATGCTTGATTTTGAGAATATTAGTGTTATTACTACTCGTCACATCCTATTTGAATTTATCCTAATCATGCTGGCTCGATTAACTATAATATAACATAATTTGATGTATTAAATGTAATATGTATTTTATAATATTATGACAACAACTTGAGAGGTTTTAATTGAATTTTCTAAAATTTGAACAGCAAAACTTTTTCTATATATGTCAAAGCAGTGATAATTATACTAAACAATTCTAATCTATAACAATCCCCATGTTCATGATTTTACAAGGATCTTTGGATAAAAGATATTCATTTAAAATTGGTAAATTATCTATGTCAATAGTAAGATCATAAGAAATTATCGATCTAAGAAGAATCCATAGAAAAGCTAAAAATTAAATTCTGTGCTAATACTGTTTAATGAGTCCTTGTCTAGAAGGTTTAAGCAAGACCTTATTTAATTAGATAATAACTTAATCCACTCAATAAAATCAAAAACCTCCAAATTTGTTAAAATTCACTATGATTCACTTTGTGAATTATTCTTTTTTATCAAGAGACATACTGATATAACATTAGTAAAATAAAATAAGACAATAACTAATAATTTTAAAAACGATTAAGAAATTAGATTAAAATAATCCAAATATAATTAAGGAAAGAAAGGCTAATAAAAGATATTAAATCTATAGGAGAAATATAAGCATCAATCTATAAAATAGTGGTAATATATTCAAAACCCCAAAACCCTTTCAGTAGTTTGATTGAGTTTTTGATTGATAAAAGTAGACTATTAGTGCATAACTTTATTAGGGTTTTAATAGGGTTTATGTAGGGGTTTAATGTTTAAATATTAGTATTTTAATTGATTATATGCGAGGTTTGGGGTCAGTTTATGACAGTGAGTATATAGATTTATTGTTTAAGTTGCGATATGGATGTGATGAATATAGTGAATAACTCAAGCCTGTCCTGAATTATACGTCTATAGCAAGGCTACTCAATAAATCTCCAGCAACTGGGAGGTCTCACTTTCTATTAGCATTGAATTTAAAGAGATAGCAGCTTAATTCTAAGCCTAAGAGACCTCTAATATTTTAGCAGCATCATATTGAATATCTTATTAATCATAAGACTCTTAAATACTGGGCTCATTTCTCTCTAGCCAAGAGAGCTGTGATGTTTCATCGCCAATTTCCTGAGCTTCATATCTCTGCTTAATCTATATCGAACATAAATATATAAATAGAACGGAATATCTTACAAGACAGTCAATCGCATTAAGAGAGTGATTGACTTTAATGTTTAATTTTATAAGACTAATTTAAATTATATATTCGATTAAATGCAGAGATCTTAAGAGCATAATGTAAAGTTCATACACGCTGATGAGCTGTATTTACATTCAATACATTTATATCAAGGTCTTGGTACAAAGAGGTATAGTAATATAGAAGTTTATGACTAAAAAGTTAAGATATAAACTCATGCAATCCTTGGTGGAATCAGTGAAGATAGTGACCTAGAGACTTATTTATCCACCCTCGCTCTATAAAGACTGAATAATATATTAAGTTCTTACAATAACTCAGAGACAAATACGATGACTAAGAGATTATTCTGTTCGTTGATAACTTATTAGTTCATAAAACTAAAGACTCAAGAAAGGAATATGAAAGGCTAAACATAACACCTGTATTTAATGTTCCTTACAGCCCTTAGTTCAATGGAATTGAATTATATTGGGGGTTATTGAAAGGTCATTATAAGAAATAGCTGCTCTACCATCTGATGCATGATTCAAAGATAGATACAGTAGATTTTATTAAGAGTGCTGCTAAGAGAGTCAGCGATGAGAAAGCTAAAGTATGCGCAAGAGAAGGGAGATTTTGTGTATATAAATAAGTTTTAGATTTAAATGAATGAATAAGTTCACATATTAAATTTGCCCGTAAAGGGATTTGGCTTCTCTTTCTTTTCTTCCTCTTA